>CAWUFW010017608.1:0-254607 GCA_963921515.1 Calotriton arnoldi
TGTACCAGCCCGAATCCTGCTCCTGGTTGCCGACAACGCCTCCTGGACCTCGTGGCTGAAGAGTCAAGACGACCGTCAACACACCTGAAGCACCCGACATCGGTGGGCATCTGCTCATCGCCTTCCTGGTCACTGGCTAGTGACCCAGACTCTGTCCCCTCTGCTTTCAGGTTCTTCAGATCTCCGATCCACTCTTGGATCCACCCGGACACTTTCCACTTGGTCGCCAGCAGCACTTTGCAGCAGATCGCCATTCAAATCGACGACGAAACCCGACCCCGAAAGGCACCTATGCACCCGGCTTCCTGGGTGAGGTAACACGAGTACTCCGGTGCTCCCGTGGGTAGAGACTCTAGAACGACCTAGTTCTCAAAGGGTTTGCTCTAAGTCCTTCTTTAAGTGTCCCTTTTCTTTAATTTCCTGATCGCGACTTTCTCCATAGAAGTTAACGGCGTATCGCGGTTGTGTATTTACACTGCACGCGTCCCCCGTGGGTCCCCTGTGTCACTACCTTGGGTGGTTCCTTGTGGTCCAAGCACTTCTAGAGGCTCTAGGCCTAGTGTCTAGCTCAGTCGTGGTTCTTATACTACTTTATTGGTATATGGTTTGGTACGCCCCTAGGGCCCAAACGTGTATTTGTGCTATTACTGTGTTTAAATAACTTATAACTTGTGTACTTCGAACTCTAGCCTCATAAAGAGACTAGAGGGGTGTGTTTAGCAATAAATACATATATTTTGAATATATACCTGGTGTGGTGCTCTTTCATTTGGTCACTCAAGAGATTATAGACTGGTAAAACAAGCTGCTTTACATTCCTTCAAGACTTAGCCTGAAGGCTGCTCTCCATAGCTACCACTAGGATAGCTTTCAATAAAGGTTGTCTTTAACCTATCTCCAATAAGGGGTTGTTTGGACTGGTGCAAGGTGCCCACTATAATTAGTGGACAGCATATACCAGGCCAACTTCTCACATGCACCTCCTCACACCTGAATATAACCTTTGATACACCCACTCTAAAATACAGACTACCATTTTCGAAAAAATAGACACATCAATACCAGTTACTAAATACGCACTGACTGATTCCTAGGTCTACACACACATTCACTCATTCACCCATACAGTCACTCATACATGAAGTCACTCATCAATACAACACTATCATATGCACTCATACACCTATACAGACACTCACACACTGCCACATATCCAGAGTTACTCACACACTTAGTCAGTCATGCAAAGAATCAATCATACTTCCATTTACTCACCTATACAGTTATACAGACACAACCTCACTTATTCATACAGATACTAACACATAATTACTCTCTTATAGAATCACTGATACAAATACACACTCATCCATGCAGCCACTCTCACAATTACTGACTCTCACATATAGTATTTATATACACCATCACTCACATATACTGCCTTTTACATATGTAGTTACTTGCACATGTACCACTGAGACATCCATTCACTCACCAACACACCCATACACACACTCACCCACCCATACAGCTGTTTCCACATGCACTCTTGAACCCATACACCCAGTGAATCAACCACTCACACATCTATGCACAGAGTCACACACCTCCCACACACCCACACACACACTCAGGCAGCCATACAAATACTCAGGCAAGCAATCAATAACCCATATAGACACTCATGCAGCTACTCACCAACCCATGCAGCAGCTTACACAACAACAGACGGACTGATACAGACTTTCACACAGATTAGTCACTAACCCATGCATTCAGTAAGACACATTTAATCACTCACTTATACAGTCAGTCACGTACCTACTAAATCCTCCGTACAGACACTTATACACCCACTCATTCCTCAATACAGCTTGGCATATATATAAAACAAAATTAAACTTTACAGAAACACACAGTCACTGGATGATGTCATCAGTGATGTCATTTGAGATGTCATCAGTGATGTCACTGACCATGTCATGAATGATGTAATATGTGACGTCATCAGCAGTGCATTGCGGGGCACGAGTTATAGTTAGCTGAACTAACTATAACGCCGGAATTTCTATGGTTTTGTACAAGTGAAATGTCCAACTAACTATAACGTTCCTGAAACCTATGGTTTTTTCAGTTAATTTCTATGGTTTTTTAAATGCTAATTTCTAACTATAACGTGCCTGAAACCTATGTTTTTTTCAGTGAATATATATATATATATATATATATATATATATATATATATATATATATATATATATATAATCCATCTACAATGTCCCACTTCAAGGAACACACTTGGAGCACTCTTGGGTCTGGGAAACCTTTATTTCACCCAGCATGACGCGTTTCGTCATTCTGACTTTTTCAAATGCTGTTCGGTGTAACAGGATCTCTGGTCTTTCAGTGTCTTTAAAAGCCACATTGGGCTCCTCCTGCACAGTTTCAGCAAGGAAGGACTGCACTTGCAAGCAGTCCTTCCTAATTATTCATAACCGCCATCTTTGAGTGTATGCACCTCTGTTAAAATACCCTCGTGGTATTCTCCTTACGATGGTTATCCTTTGTTGTAAACATCCATTCAGTGATGGGATAAGGAGGGTGCATGCCTCAATGATCGCGCTTTACCACCGTGCTTCTTATTTGGAGGCTCTAAAGTTCGTCACACCAGCCCATTCATCAGCCGCTTAGCTGTCATTGGAAATTCTGTGCCTGAGGGCGCATATTATAGTAAAAATGCACTCTTTCATGTTGTCATGAACCAACTATTTGTTGGCAGTTACGTCATTTTCTTGATCGCGGCGGTTCAGGCAGCGCACAAATTTAGATTCCAAAATTTGCCACCTGTGCTGCCGAACTCCTTACGTGACGGGTGCTTCCTTCGTGCAAGTGGCATGCACGCTGTAAATAATCCATCAACAATGTCCCACTTCAAGGAACACACATGGAGCACTCTTGGGTCTGGGAAACCTTTATTTCACCCAGCATGACGCGTTTCGTCATTCCGACTTTTTCAAATGCTGTTTGGTGTAAAAGGATCGCTGGTCTTTCAGTGTCTTTAAAAGCCACATTGGGCTCCTCCTGCACAGTTTCAGCAAGGAAAGACTGCACTTGCAAGCAGTCCCTCCTAATTATTCATAACCGCCATCTTTGAGTGTATGCACCTCTGTTAAAATACCCTCGTGGTATTCTCCTTACGATGGTTATCCTTTGTTGTAAACATCCATTCAGTGATGGGATAAGGGGGGTGCATGCCTCAATGATCGCGCTTTACCACCGCGCTTCTCATTTGGAGGCTCTAAAGTTCGTCACACCAGCCCATTCATCAGCCGCTTAGCTGTCATTGGAAATTCTGTGCCTGAGGGCACATATTATAGTAAAAATGCACTCTTTCATGTTGTCATGAACCAACTATTTGTTGGCAGTTACGTCATTTTCTTGATCGCAGCGGTTCAGGCAGCGCACAAATTTAGATTCCAACAATTGCCACCTGTGCTGCCGAACTCCTTACGTGACGGGTGCTTCCTTCGTGCAAGTGGCATGCACGCTGTAAATAATCCATCAACAATGTCCCACTTCAAGGAACACACATGGAGCACTCTTGGGTCTGGGAAACCTTTATTTCACCCAGCATGACGCGTTTCGTCATTCCGACTTTTTCAAATGCTGTTCGGTGTAAAAGGATCTCTGGTCTTTCAGTGTCTTTAAAAGCCATATTGGGCTCCTCCTGCACAGTTTCAGCAAGGAAGGACTGCACTTGCAAGCAGTCCCGCCTAATTATTCATAACCGCCATCTTTGAGTGTATGCACCTGAAGGGGAGGTCTTCTGTTGATAGCTGTTTTTTATACTGTTTTTTATATATTCTTTTTCTTTGTTGATGTTTTTTCTATTATTCCACATGATGAGTTTCCCAGGGCAAAAGGGGCTGTCTACGGTTAAGTAGAGTTTCTTAAACATCTGCCCAGTAGGGCAACACTTCCTAAGGTGTATAACGTGCTGGAACTGAAATATGATAAAATGGTTCAAAAATGAAATAAGGAAATTGTGGCCAGTTTAAGAATAAATATGATAGGATTATGTATTGGATTTCTGTTATCCTTTTCATTTAATTTTATGTTGTTAGTTAATAATTGAACATCACGGAATGATGGGTTAATAGCTACTGTGTATAATGGACATTGCCTACTTGGGCTCTAAGTGGCTAGATAAAACAATATGCACAATGTGAAAAATGGAAGTTAAATGCAAGTCAAAGCAATTGGTAGTAAATGCAGTCTGCTACGTTATGAAATGTGTGTGACCAGAGATAAAAGAAATTGAATCTTAGTTGCCACAGGGGTGTTGAATGACTTATGTATTTTAAAATTGTATTGCACACAGTATATGATATTGACCTTCCATTTTAGGGGCATTTTTAATCCATTTTACGTCGAAACTAGGGAGAGCATTCGCTGGCTGTACTGTCATGTGGCTGCTAGGGTCATTGTCGACTTTGCTAAGTTAGCATGAGCTCTGCTGCCATGATGCTGCTTTTGCGCACGTTACCACACGCGTTTATTTTGCAAGACTCTGCTTGTGCCTTTCACATGAGAACTGTCTGCTTTCTGCGTTCTCTGCCTGTTCCTGGAGTTTAGTCTGAACACGATCTGCAAAGTCAATAAACAATGCCCATGTTATTCAGTTCTGGTCAGTCCCTAGCACCTAGACAAAACACGCTAACACAGCTGCTGAGGCGGCAGGCTGGTGCTTTGATATTACGGGAATACATGTTCTGACACACACTTTGAGAGGGACCTTTCCAGGGAGAAGAGCTACGCTGTTCCTATGATGTAGTGAAACCATCTAGGCTCTAAGGTATGGGGTCTGCTGACAAAGCCCAGAGATCTTCCTTTATATAATAAAACTAATCCTTACCAAGGGGAGGGTGGTTAGGCCCTATAGTCCTTCATTCCACCGTTTATGTATAATGCTATCCCCTTTCATAATCTATGGACTTTCTGCAATGCTAACTGGTTTTGGTTTTATGCGTTTTACTGTTGGTCGTGGCTCGTATAATGCATTATAGAGCAATATAGTTACAATAAACATTTTGAACTATAACAGTGACTCTGTCAATTCTTATTGTGGACAGCTACGAGTGAGTGAGCGAAAGGGTAAGTCTTATTACCGCGATTCCTGAGAGAGTCGGGAGTGTTGTGTTCTGGGTTGTCTAATCATTTGTAGCTCTGGGATTTTATAGGAGAACGAATGAGACACTATAGCTAGTCGGTCTAGGGATTTTGGGCTCCGAGGCAGTAGGTAGGCTCAGCCCCTATACACCGAGGTCCTGTTTTCCTGCGCATAGTTCTGTGTATGTGCAGAATCCCTGCAACAGTACTAGACGTACTGTATTCACTTTGTGGGCTTACAGCCCACCCATTGCCGTCTTATTGGTCCCTTCTTTGTCATTCAAAAAAGCTTGTTTGCTGCTGGATAATCTGTCGTCTTTGTCCCTCTTTTTTTTCTCATCTCAGGGAGCACTGGCCAATTACCACTAACCTTACATTTTGCTGTGTATCTGGTCATTTTCTGCACTATTTTCTTCTTGGGTTCCGGGTTGTATTTGTGGAAGCTTGTCTTTATTGTTGCTTCCTTCCACCTGTCTCCGCAACAACCTCACACAAAACTGTTTGCCCACCCCCACGACTGCTCCAAGACATAAACATCCCATACGGCACAGCCACTCCTAACCAAGTCTATCTTAAACGCTGCACGCCCCAACCGTTCAGTTCCTCACTCTCCAGGGCGAGCAGCGTTGTGTTTATGTGTTTTTGACATAAAACAGTGAGTGCAATCTTCCTTATAAATAGACTGCAATCAGCTACCAAGCTCAACTGCAACGAGAGTTGGCACGGTGAACCGAAACTATTTTCTATTACAAATATTTTATGTATGCCTTTTGTTTCTCCCGCAAGCCGTCTATGATTTCAATAATGTTTTATTGATAAGAACTACAAATGCACAATTTTTGGCACAAGTCTTTCCCCTTCCTCACCTCCTCCGACTAATTATTTCCACTCTCCATGCCCGCTCTTCCTCCCCCATCTCCCTCATCTCTGCTGAGGTCACACTGTGCCCCTCATAGACTGAGCAGGCTGTGTGCGCTGGGTCGGTCATGGCAGTCTGTAGCTTACGGTCTCTTTGCTGCTGTAGCTGTTCGCTAAGGTCTCAAGCAGTCTCGGTGTGCTGAATATTCTCATGGCTGTCTCTGTTGAGATATGCTGAAGCCATTTGACACTCGTTTGCCTTTCAGACAAAACTCATTCCCTTTTTTCACCCTTAAATCCACCATTACAAATAACAAAATATTCAGCCCCTCAATCAATCAGTCAGGGGTTTTAAAGTGCACTACTCACCCATGAGGGTCTCACGTCGCTGGGGGGCGGGGGAGGTGATCAGCAGTTCTGTTCAGTCGAAGAGCCAGGTCTTGAGAAGGTGCTCAGGGCGGGGGCGCGTATGATGCCGATCGGTAGCTCATTCCAGGTTTTGGCCGCGATGTAGGAGAAGGC
The DNA here is from genome assembly GCA_963921515.1 of Calotriton arnoldi. Taxonomy (NCBI): domain Eukaryota; kingdom Metazoa; phylum Chordata; class Amphibia; order Caudata; family Salamandridae; genus Calotriton; species Calotriton arnoldi. The sequence goes on from CAWUFW010017608.1 coordinate 6,550, forward strand.
TCTTCCTCCTGTTCTGTCTCTGCGTATGTGCGGGGTTTCGGCGAAGGCGAGGTTGCTGGAGCGGAGGTTTCTTTTGGGTACGTGGAAGGTGATTCTCTCATTGAGTTATTGGGGTCCTGTGTTGTTGAGGCATATGTAGGCGTGGGTGAGTATTTTGAAGGTGATTCTCTTCTCGGCGGGGAGCTAGTGGAGGTTCCGTAGATGTTGGCTGATGTGCTCGTGTCGGGGGATGTCTAGGACGAGTCTGGCTGCGGTGTTCTGTATCGTCTGGAGCTTGCGGAGTAGAGACTTGTTGATGCCGGCGTAGAGGGCGTTTCCGTAGTCCAATCTGCTGGTTATGAGTGCGTGGGTGACTGTCTTCCTTGACTCGGGGGGGATCCATTTGAAGGTCTTTCAGAGGATGCGGAGGGTGTTGAAGCAGCTGGAAACGACGGTGTTGACCTGCTTGTTAATGGAGAGGGAGGAGCCGAGCACGATGCCGAGGTTTCTGGCGTGGTCCATAGGGGTCGGGGGCTGCCGAGGGCGGGGGTCCACCAGGAGTTATCCCATGCTGACGGGGTGGTAATGAAGACGAGGACTTCTGTCTTTTCCGAGTTGAGCTTCAGGCAGCTGTTGCTCATCCAGGATGTGGCGTCCTGCATTCCTTTCTGGAAGTTGTCTGGTGGTGGTGGGGTCCTTGGTGAGGAAGAGGATGAGCTGGGTGTCGTCGGCGTAGGATACTATGCAGAGGCCGTGCTGTCTGATGATGACGGCGAGGGAGGCCATGTAGATGTTGAAAAGTGTTGGGCTGAGTGATGATCCCTGGGGTACGCCACAGTTGATTTCCGTGGGTTCGGAGATGAAGGGTGGTAGTCTGATTCTTTGGCTTCTGCCGGTGAGGAATGAGTGGATCCAGTCAAGGGCGGGGCCTTGTATGCCGGCGTCGTGTAGTCTGGCGGTGAGTGTGCGGTAGGAGACGGTGTTGAATGCTGCTGACAGGTCGAGAAGGATCAGGGCTGTGGTGTGGCCCTGGTCGAGGAGAGTGCGGATGTTGTCTGTGGCGGTGAGTAGGGCGGTCTCTGCTCTGGTTGCTGCGAAATCCGGATTGGGAGGGTTCGACGATGGAGTTGTCTTCGATGAATTTTGTTAGCTGTATGTTGACGGTCTTCTCAGCGACCTTTGCCGCGAAGGGAAGGAGAGAGATGGGCCGGTAGTTCTTTAGGTCTGTGGGATCTGCTGAGGGTTTCTTGAGCAGGGGTCTGATTTCTGACCGTTTCCAGTCACGGGGAAGGTGCCGGTCATGAAGGTGGCGTTGAGGGTGCGTCGTAATTCTGGTGCGATGGCGGCTCTGGGGTAGATGTGTGGTGGGCAGGGGTCCGTGGGGGCCTCCGAGTGGATGCCTTTCATGGTCGAGGAGGTCTCTTCGGCCTCTCTACCTTGTCTGCAGCCCTTGAACGCCTCATCAGACATACCACCACAAAGATTCTGAACTTTACTCCACGCCTGCGGCGATTCAAAATCTGGAACTCTTAAATGCAAACTTTGCCTATGCTAAGATTTGTTATTACAGAGCTCCTAGTTTAATTTCAGTTCTTAAACTACACTATCCTAAGAGATCTTCAAATGAGGACCAGCCTTTGGGGCAAGAGAGAAGAGCTGCTCACCTGAGGAGCGACCTAGCAGACATTTAGGTTGCTGTCTGCATTTCTGTTGCTCCTCTAGTTTACAGTTTGTTGCTGTTTCCTTTTTCACCCCAGCTTCTGTCACCTTCTGTTACAGTATTAATTTAACTCTTTGTAGATTATTCAATCACATTTTCTTTAGTGAGCTCACCCAATGCTTTATCAAATGTGTTCTTTTACATGCAACTTTATGCTCACTTCTGTATGTGTTTTTTCTTCTAAATAACGATTTGCTTTCTGTCTTAAGAGCAAACACTCACAATATGGCTATTTCTAAATATTTGCTTGATTGTAATGTGCCCATAAAATGCTCGGCTGACGTGAACTTTCTAAAAGATTTGATATCTGCTGTGTGTCCGTGCTCATGTTGGGTGTGAGGTTTTTGGTCTGATATGTTTTCTGCCTAAAAACCAGTCATTCAACTTACAACATATTGCAAATAAATCAGATTTTATTCTATTTTACAAGGAAATTTTGCTTGTTTGTAATTAGGGCTCCCGGTTTTATGGTATTTATTATTTTAACATTTCCATCTGTATTTATCCATATTTATTTTTATGTCATTTTATCTGTATATATCCGCATTTATTTTTGTCGCAAGCAAAAAAGGAAGCTGCAGCTAGTATTTTCCCACATTTTTTTAAATAGACAGTGCACACGGTTGTTATAGGTTTAGCTATATGTATATATGCGCCAAATTAAGTAAACACAATACAATGTGTGAGTCTATTGCAGACATTTGGAAGACAAATGTTGGGTATGTTTCATGCAACAGCCACAAAAAACTTTTCTGTTAGATCAAAACAGGACCTCACATATGAGAAATGGGAGTTGTCAGAGAGATTATTTGCAGTAATATTAGTGAGCTGCTGCTGTGTTACAATATTGAAAACACTGTCACTAGCCATGATTATTAGATGTAAACACATTTAGAATTTAGACGAGTGCGCCTGTGCACTTTCAGTGACCTGGCCAAAGACGGCATGAAAGAGCTGTCTACTTTTGTGATAAATTACAGATATTGGATGCCTCGTTCTCCTTATTGTCAGTTCCATGCTCCTCCCTGTAGCATGCTCTGTGGTGCGCGCTGACTATCGACAGCTGAGAGAGCAAACAACCTCCTCTGAAGCAGGGAGCTCTTATTTCAGAAGTAAATTAAAGGCCTAGTAGAAATTAAACAATTTACTTTAATAGTCCACTGGCTCACCGCCAACCAGCTTAAACTTAACGCAAATAAAACCTAATTTCTTCTAATCTCCCCACCCAAAACCAATCCAGACACCCAGGAATGGATCAAGGCTATCACAGCACTAAACTGCCCTCCTACCATTGTTGACTCTGCGAAATCCCTTGGAATAACCCTTGACGGCAGCCTGAACATGCGGGACCATATCAACTTGATGGCCAAACTGCCAGATTCCACCTAAGTTACCTAAGAAACCTAAAACCCTTCCTCGATACCTCTGACCTAAAAACGGCAATCCAGGCACTAGTCATTTCCAGACTAGAATATGGATGCTCTACTCTCGCAGGGCTACCCAAGAAATCTCTGGCCCCATTGAAAGCCTGCCTCAACGCCGCCGCCAGACTCCTAACTGGCTCAAAGAAATTCAACCACATCTCTCCCCACCTCAAAGCTCTGAACTGGCTTCCCCTAGAGGCCAGAATCCAACTTAAACTGGCCTGCATTACTCACAAAGCTCTCTACTCCAAGTCCCCTGCATTTCTCGCCCAAAAACTCGTGATATCCGGAGGAGCCAGAAACTCCCGATCTGCCAAAGACCTTTTGCTTCAACCAGCACGCTTCCGGAAGAAAAGAACCTACAATCGGGCCTTCTCTGGGGCCGCTCCTAGAATTTGGAACTCTCTCCCACCCGCCATCAGAAGACTTCCGTCCTTGGCACACTTTAAAAAGGAGACCAAAACTTTCCTAATGAGCAAATTCCTCGCCTAACGATCACATTACAATCACCTCAGCGACATGTTCCACCCTCCACTTCGGCATTATCCATGGCTTTTTCGGATGATACCTATTCCTGCACTCCTGGGCATCCCACTCAAGAGTTGAGACTGCGTGCCTTCTTTTATAATGTATCCACCTGTTTTTCGTTTTTATCCCATATGTAGCCGGGACCTTAGACTGCGTGCTCTTTTTTCTTGTATAATGTTTCTACCTATTTTACCCAATTGGTCCCTCCCTTCCTAACTCTTTGTATACCACCCTTAATCCTGTAAAGCGCTCTGATACCCTCACGGGTCTGGTTCGCGCTCTATAAAATAAATAAATAAATAATACTGTAATCCCACACAGTAGCTGCGGCCACAGTTCTTCTCGCACAGTGGAGAAAAAAACGATTTAACTTGAAAAAGGGCTTACAGATATGCCCCGTCTGTCTCTGTCTCTCAGGAATATTTGTGTTTCTTCATGCAGCACCAAGTCACGGAGGAAAGTTTCAATTTAAGGCCTGAAAGTATCCGAAAGCTAATGCGACCTAATTTCCCTAATGTGTTTATGACATCGGTCTTTCTGACCTTTTTGGGTCACACTCATTTCTGCCAGTCTTACATTAGCGCCAAGTACTCGCGCTACTAACAGCGTCCCCCGCCTCCTCAAAGTTGAACAGCTGTAGTGGTGCAAACAGTGAAATACAAGTCCACCCCCACATAGCTGCCAAGGTTTCAGATTGCTATGTGTGACATTTTTATAATTTCAGTGTAATTATGAGTGACATTTCAACCACGAGTGACAGTTGCTCGTGAGCAAAATCAAGTAATGAAGATATGGGAAACATATAAATATCAGAAATGACACCCATTTGAGCAACAAGAAACTAAGAAAATCTTAAAACTGCAGCAAATCACAGAAATAGAAGGGCACTAACCTAGTGCCCTTGTAAACTGATCGTAGTTTTGGGAATATGCAATGCATCATTGGTAAAGTCAAGAGCTTTCAACAGGGATATTTAACCCCTCTCTGTGCGAAATCACTGTGGTAGTGTTCATTTTGTAATACCTTTTCTCTAGTAAAGTTACAACACTACAGTGCTGCACCTAGGTGGAGAAAAACATTTAAAAAATAATGCAGCTGCTGAAGTCTTTGAGAAATGTCTCTATGTCTGTTACACTCAATGGCTCAGCTGGCTGCATACTCTCTCACCTGCTGCACAGTGGTGAAGTCAGTCTGTCCCCAGTCACAACGCTGGTGAGGACCTCTGAATGCAAAACTGGTCACTGGAATGCATATTTGTATTTTGTGCATTAATGGGAACTTTTTCTCTGAATTAGCGATGCTTCAAAACTGCATGGTTTGTTTCTGTTAAACAATTGCTTTCATTAGATTTGTACTGCCATGCTAGGCGTGTATCAGAGGCGTGCCTGCCCTAAACATGACCTGCTCAGCCTCTTCCAGACTCAGAGCAGTGTTAATGAAGAGTTCCAGTGTTGCCAGGCGACAGCAAGAATTTCTGGGAGCCCGGGCTGAGGGAGGAAATAAACATCGCAAAGCACTAGAAATGTAAGCGCAATACTACGCTACACTGACCTAGTCACATAGCTCAGTACTGTACTAGCCACAATTTATATATGGCAGTTACGGAGAAGTGTTTTAAAAAAGATGTAATTGATAATTACAGATAATAGATAATCTGCTCTCCCAGACACTTACTGATTATTTATGATCGTCACTGGGCAGCTGAGCCAGGCTGGTGGTTCCGAGGCCCGCTTTTCTGGGTCCTGGTCGTGTGAGATATTACGGGCGCCGCTGTGCCATTAATCATGCTGCACCCGGTGAGCACAGCAGCTTGCTGCACCCACTCTCACTACAACTGGCCCCCGGCGCTGCCTCAGTGATACTCACTCATGAGTCAGTTGCTCTGGCCCTGTCTGGGGCCGGAATGGTGCATGTGGGAACCGATTTCAGATTGGATCCATGAGCCATCTTTACCACAGACGGCGGTGTCAGCAGCTTTCAGTCTGGCTTGCCCTGCTGCACTGACTGTCCACGGCGGAAATCCATCACCTCATCCCCGCATCCCCGCACCCCGCTGCGGTGTGAGCGAGGTCAGGAACAGGAGCTGTGCATTTGAACTTCAAGCAGCGCAGGTGGCAGCAGGAGGACGGACCCTGACTCAAGGTACCCTAGTGTGTCTCACTGTCAGTCAGTCTACTTCACCATTCGGCACTGACTGCAGTGATGTCAGTTTAAGTTCAGCGCCACGTGCGTCGGCCCGAGAGTGTGCCTAACTTGGATACAATTACATTGTAGCAGTACTCGAAGAGCTGCAAGTAGATCTAGCCAGCCTCCTTAGCCTCTGCTGGCCAGGAGCAGTGCGCACGGCGCTGAGAGGCACTGCAGCTAAGGTCATCAAGTGCATTATAGCATAGCTGCCAAGGTTTCAGATTGCTTACGTGTGACATTTTCATAATTTCAGTGTAATTATGAGTGACATTCAACAAATATGAGTGACACTTTCTCGCAAGCAAAATCAAGCAATAAAGACAAGAAAAACATATATACATCAATAATTACACCTATTTGACTAACGAAAAACTAAAACTGCTCCAAAGCACAGAACAGTTGTATCTCATTTTGCAGACACCCAGCCGAAAAACGTGGTATTGGCTGGGTGTCGGCAACATGAGTTACAACTGCCCTGAAAGTTTGTCATTAACAAAAGCAATAAAAATGCTCCAAGAAACAGTTTTGTGCAGGGGCCCATCATTTCACTTTGACGATGATGAGTGAAATGTGCTGATGGTAATACAGCATTTTGGGGTTTGTATGCCACAGGGAGACTGGCTGGCACAGGTTAAGAAAGTAACCACTTAAAGGAAGGAATTGCGACACGTAGGCAGGTTGCAACGATATTCATGTCCCTTGCATCTAACCTGAACACAACAGATCTGAAAAAAAAACACGTAATCAGAGAACTTCAAGCTATTTTTTTAACTAAAAAAAGAAATTTCTGACCTCTTCCTTACTGCGTATTTAAGCTTCCACGCGATTTTCTGTGAGATGTGCAGTGCTATGCCAAGTCTCTGCTGTGTATAAAGGCTCTCTTTCTAGGTGACGACTCGACTGCTGTGCCCTGAGCTCTAACAGCAGAGACCTAGCAGAAGAAAGGGAGAGTTGCTCCTCGATAAGGCTTCTAGCTGCAGTTTGGATTGTCTGTAGAGCCGTAGGCCTGACATGTCTGACGACGCGAGCAGGACTCTCCATCGGACTTTTGAGTGTTAAGGGTAGTTGTTGGCACAAAACGTACGCGTTACAACGTGCTCTGCTCCTCACGTCTGGGGGCTGCATGCTGTAGTGACCTGGGGTCAGGGCACTAGGACCCTGCAGTGGACTGTGGGGACACCAAGGGAACCGGACACCACATCCGGTCAGCGAGGAAGAGGTCACTACAGAACGAGAAAGAAGCGTGGGCAGACGTGCGTGGGCACAGCGCAGCGCATGTATGATAATAAAGAAACTGCAGATCCTTACCTGTCTCCCGTGCATCTGTGGGGCTAGGGACACGACAACTGGCGAACGAAGGCGGGATCGTCCACCACCCTTCAGAAGAGCAGAAGTGGATCGGATCGTCGTTTCCCCGAAGAAAGCGCGACGGAACCAGGAGCCCACCCTGGTCCGCTGGCCAACACAAGGAACATCGTGGCAATCGGCGCGGCGGTAAAGAAGAAAAAGCGGATCCAGGAGCCCACCCTGGTCCGAGTCAAACAGCCAAGAAGCAGCGACGCGTGAGCCCACCCCGGCAGCCGAAATAGCGGTAAGAGCGCTGTGAGGTTGCACGCAAGAGGAGAGAAACAAAGCATCGGCCAGCAAACAGAAGAGCCGACAAGCGTCAGCACCCGAGAGTGCTCAGAGAGAACTGAATAGAAGGACGCGCGCTAGTTCAAACGAACTATCGCGAGAGCGGTGGCCATTTTGAGGTCAGGCAGAGCAGGCCAATTAGAAGCAAGGAATAAGCGGCGGCCATTTTGAGAGGTCAGGCAAAGCGAGAGGGACAAAGAAACATCGCGAGACTACGGTGGCCATTTTGGAGTCAGGCAACTAAGCCAATAAGAACAAAATACAGCGCGGCGGCCATTTTGAAGTCAGGCGGCCATTGAAATAGATAGGAAAACAGAAAAACAGAGCGAAAGAGTCAAAAAAGAAGAAGAAAACAGTGGAAATAAAGCACAATAAAGAGGAAACAAAGGGACAAATACAGAAACAAAGGAAATAAAAGAGGAAGAAGAGTAGAGGAGTGCCAAGGAAGGAAATGAGCGACAACGATGAGAAACAAAGCACGCAAGCAGTCTTCCGCAGGCCTTTACCATTCAGCCTATCGGAGCCGCAGGCAGGCATCCGGTGGGAAAGATGGATCAGAAAATTTGAGCGCTACATGAGTGCCACGGACGTCCCGGATAACAAGCAACTGCACCTACTTTTGAATCTAGCAGGGGATGAGATAGAAGATCTATTGCTAACGTTTCCTGTTGAACAAACACAGAACTACAAGGAAGTGATACAGTGTCTCACACAAAAATTCGACCCCCAGCGCAACGTTGATTTAGAAAGATACACGTTCAACACGGCGTGCCAGCAAGGCGAAGAGAGCCTAGATGACTTTGCAACGCGACTGAGAAAACTGGTCACGTACTGCGAATTCGACAAATTTGACAATGAGCAAGCGATAAGACTGCGAATAATTGAGGGCTGTAAATCAGTGGAATTCCGAGCACGAGTGCTGGAAGGAACCAACGACGCTGGAAAAGATATTGACAATGGCTCGCACAGAAGCACGAGCAACGGAACAGGCAAAGCAGATGGAAATTGGAAAGGAGAAGAGAGTAGCACTAGCACATCGCGTCACGGGGAACATAAACAAGAAGGAATTCCAGGCGCCGGTCCCACCACGGAAGGGCGAACAAACATGTTACAGATGTGGGCTCGAGTTTCCCCACATCGGCGCCTGCCCAGCAATGGGCCAGAAGTGCAGAAAATGCAACAGGGAAAACCATTTCTCAAGCGTGTGCATGACCAGGCAATTCAGAGGTGAGAGAGGCCGAGCAACAAGACCGCGGATGACCAGCAACAGGTATGCCCGACACATGGAAACGGCAAATCGCGCCCAGAGAAAGCGGTGAGGCAGAGCACGTTCACCTGGTAGACAAGAGAGAAATAAAGAAGACAGCCACTGTGAACATCGATGTAGGAAACCACCAGGCAAGCTTCGTACTTGACAGTGGAGCAACATGCAACATCATGTGCATGTCCGAATACAAAAAGATGAGAATAAAGCCACAGCTACTGCCATCGACCGTAGACGTTTTCACATGGGGCTCCAAGAGCCCGGTAGAAAACATGGGAAAGTTCACAGAGACACTAACATACAAAGGCAGATCTTATCGTGAGGAAATACATGTACTCAAGGGCGACATCCCAGCGCCATGCCTACTAAGCAATGTGACGGCACAATTGATGGGGCTACTGGCAATGACATATCACATGTCGGAAACGGAGAACATCCTGCAAGAATACCCAGCCATACTGAAAGGGCTTGGCAAGCTGAAAGGGAAGCAGATAACATTGCATATAAATGAAGCAATCAAGCCAGTAGCACAACATCACAGACGGGTACCAATTCACCTACAACCACAGGTGGCAGAGGAGATCAATAGCCTACTGGCACAGGATATAATAGAGGCGGCAGACGGCCCAACACCGTGGGTGTCTCCGATTGTGGCGGTTCCAAAGAAGAACACCTCCAAAATCCGCATATGCGTGGACATGAGGATCCCAAACACCGCAATCACAAGGGAACGCCACCCGGGACCACACCTGAACGACATGATTAGTTGCCTCACTGGAGCGTGCCGATTCTCAAAGCTCGACCTATGCAAAGGGTATCACCAGTCAGAGTTGGACCATCAGTCCAGGTACATCACGACATTTTCCACTCATCTGGGCCTGTTTAGATACAAGCGACTGAGCTTCGGAATATCGTCGGCAGCGGAAATATTTCAGGAGACCATACGACAAGTGATCAGACCGGTCCCGAACAGCTTAAACTACAGTGACGATATCTTAGTGTTTGGGAAAACAGACAAGGAGCATGACACGGCGTTACGTCAAGTGTGCACACAACTGGAGAAAGCAGGCCTCACACTCAATGGAGACAAATGTGAGCTAGGAAGAAAGGAACTAGTGTTCTTTGGACACATCTTTTCGAAACAAGGGATGAGGCCAGATCCCAGCAAAGTTGAAACGCTACAAAATGCAAAGCCACCGACGGATGTCGCGGAAGTACGATCATTCCTAGGACTCGCCAGCTACTGTGCGAGATACATACAGGATTTCGCTACAGCAAGCACACCACTGAGGGAACTGACCAAACAGGGTCAGAAATTCACCTGGTCTCAGGAATGCAACAAGGCATTTGAGGACATAATACAAGCGGTGGTGACAGTGGAACATCTGGCCTACTTCGACCCCCTGCTCTGCACCGAATTGACTGTGGATGCCAGCCCAGTGGGACTGGGTGCAATACTAGCACAGCATCTGCCAGGAAGAGAGTCACAAAGGAAGATTGTCGCATATGCAAGCAAAAGCTTGACGGATATTGAAAAGGCCTACTCGCAACCAGAAAAGGAGAGCCTGGCTGTGGTGTGGGCGTGCGAGCATTTCCACATGTTTATCTATGGGAAGCAGTTCACCATCATAACGGACCACCAAGCGCTGGTGACAATATACGGCAGCCCATCGGCCAAAATGCCACCCAGGATTGAACGCTGGGGCATCAGACTGATGGACTATGACTTCACAATTGTGCATAAACCAGGGAAAGAACACAATCCTGCAGACTACATGTCAAGGCACCCGTTACCACAGGCTCACGACACGACATCGATAGCAGAGCACGCCAGCACCAATAACACTAGCGGAGTTAGAAAGGGAGACGAGAGAAGATGGCACGCTGCAACTGGCAATGGAGATAACGAGAAGACAAAGATGGAGGCACATCAACAACAACTGCACCTGGGAAACAGGGATATGTAAAGAGGAAGTGCTAGCTCTACAAAAGATAAATGAAGAACTGTTGGAGACGGAAAGCGGAATACTAATGAGTGGGACGAGAATTGTGATACCAAGATCACTCAGGAGACAAGTGATAGATTTGGCTCACGAGTCACACCGAGGCGTAGTATCAACAAAGAAACTGTTAAGAGAGAAAGTGTGGTTTCCTGGACTAGATCGCATGGTCGAAGACACAGTAACGACATGCCACCTATGTCAAGTGACAGGAGCACCGCCCAGACACGCACCGCTACAAATGTCAGAGCTCCCAAGAGCAGTATGGACAACACTGGCAGCTGATTTCTTTGGCCCACTGGACACAGGAAACTACTTGCTGGTGGTCATCGATGAATACTCAAGATTTCCAATAGTGCGACACGTCTCATCGACATCAGCATCAGCAACACTGCCGATCTTAGATGATATATTCGCTGCATGGGGCTCACCAGAAACTCTAAAGACGGACAATGGTCCTCCATTCTCAGGAGAAGACTTCCGCAGATTCATGACCTATCTAGGGATAAGTCACCGGAAGATAACTCCACTGTGGCCTCAAGCTAATGGAATGGTGGAGAGGTTCATGGGGAACATCAAAAAGCAGTTCAAAGGGCGAAGCTAGCGCAGATATCACTTAGCCAAGCTCTATGCCAGGTATTGCGGGACTACAGAAACACACCGCACAACTCCACAGGAAGATGCCCAGCGGAGCTCGTGCTGGGGAGGACAGGTAGAACGAGGCTGCCACAAATAGAAGCAATGACAGCGCCAGATCGCAGCAATATCGCCGAGAAAGACAGAGAGGAGAAAGAAAAAATGAAACGATATGCAGACGCCAAGCGGCACACTAGATCGTCAGGCCTCAAGGAAGGAGACACGGTGATAGTGCGCCAACGACAACAAAGGAAATCGGACAGCATGTTCTCCAAAGACCCGCTAATAGTAACTAAAGTGAAGGGCCCAATGATCACGGCAGAGTCAGAACATCAGAGGATAACGCGGAACAGCTCACACTTCAAAGAACTGAAGGAGAAGAAAGAGGAAGACCAAGATAAGGAAACAGCAGAACAAGAAGAGCAGGAACAGACCAGGAAGGAAAGAGACAATGGTGAGGGACCAGCAAAAGAGCAACAGACGGAGGCCGGCCCGAAAAGAGCATGCAGACGGCCAAAAAGGCTAATAGAAGAAATGTAATGATGGGAAGCACAGTGACCTGTGCCAGGGCAGACTTGCATCTATCTCTATCAACAGATCTCTGTATTTCACTTTTCTAGTCACTTCTTCGTGACAAAGGGGGGAGATGTAGTGACCTGGGGGCAGGGCACTAGGACCCTGCAGTGGACTGTGGGGACACCAAGGGAACCGGACACCACATCCGGTCAGCGAGGAAGAGGACACTACAGAACGAGGAAGAAGCGTGGGCAGACGTGCGTGGGCACAGCGCAGCGCATGTATAATAATAAAGAAACTGCAGATCCTTACCTGTCTCCCGTGCATCTGTGGGGCTAGGGACACGACACATGCTTTGTCATTTCAAGGCTCTAGCACCAGAGGTCCGCGTCACTGCTGGCAGACTCTCCGCGTCGATGCGTGACAAAGCATTTCAGTGCGGTGATGCGGAACACCACACTGAAATGCGTTAGTGTCACACGTGATGCGTGATACTTGGCAGGACTGTTATAGCAGCGCTGTAAGTGGCAGCTGAAGAGGCGCAATAATGCGTGACAATGCATTTCAGTGCGGTGATGCGGAACACCACACTGAAATGCGTTAGAATAACGCCTGATGCGTGATACATGGCAGGGCTGCCCCCACCCTTTCACTAACCTGTCACAATTATATATTACATATTTACAGAGCATCACATTCTTGCCGTCGTTCACCCTGGCGTTCAGGTTGTGTTGCACTTAAGGGCGGTGGTCTTGGGTCTGTAGGGATCCTTGAGGTGGAGATGGCCGTACGGATGTTATCCCATGTGAGCGGCAGGGTGTTAGGGATACCGCTTTTCACTTCCTTTCTTTCAATAAATAATTGTTCCAGATTTTTCAACGACTATACATTTAGTAAACAACTAGGGTATGGAACTATCTGTATGTCTGCTCTACCATGGCTCTAAAAAGTGTTGTGCAGTTCAGAGTTGTAAAACCTTTGCGGAAGGCACCTGTGCTGACTCTGCCCCGATGCTCCGGGAAAAAAAAATTGCAGTCTTGAACACCAACTAAAGTTATGCCTACATTTTAGGTCCCTTGTGTCATTAAATAATTGGTTGTATTAGCCCCTGCTTTAGGAAGTAGTGGAAGGGTTGAAAGGGTTACATACGCCCCAGCAGGACAGGGCCGGTAAAAGTATCTGTGCGCATGCTCACACGGAGGCGTTCGTTGCACGGTGTACGGGATACAATTGCGCCTGCGCAAACAGACTTAAACATCATACCGGAAACTGAGCTCTCTGCCTGCTCCGGTCCCGGAAGTGCTGATCTGCGCATCAACACACGATACTATTCGGGGTTTCTTCGAGCGCACAGGGACTCTCGCGCTCTGCACCCTCCGCAGGTATCACTGAGCATTGTTCCTACACAGACAGGTAAGCCATACCCTATTTCCAGCCCTCACACCCTCCCTGGCCGCCTAGACACCCAGTACGAAGTGGGTGCAGCGAGGGGTCTGGGGTCCTGTTGTACTCATTACGTTTCTTCCCAGCTCCTTCTCGCCGCCTTTTGTTATGTTAAGAAACACTTCGCCTGGTAACGCAGAGTAGCATACCCCAGCCGACTCTCACATATCCCAGTGAGTTAGTAGCTGAGTCAGTTCAGCATTTTTTTTTATTCTAAGATTTACAGGCCCTGGTCTAAACAGGACTGCTTATCACAGCATGCGCCAAAAATGCACTAGGTCAGACACGTTTTCATTAAATTGTTTAACTTGTGAACGTTGACATTAGTTACCCTTTGTCAAACAACCTGTTAGATTTTAAGGTAAAGCAAATCAGGTGTGAATAGAGGAGTGGGATAGTTAGTGTTTTAATCTGCACTTTATTTACAAATACAAAACTAACGTTTTAGTACTATTTTCTTTTTCATTTTTCATCATCAAAAGTGACTTTACTACATTGATGGGCCGTTACTTGGATGTCTCTAAATTGAAATAAAAATATTATTAACACAGAACACTAGTAAATTCAAATAGTAAATACGGATAAGGGCTGGAGTAAGAAGTATTCTTAGCTTTAGGTTATGGTAAGGAGGGGTGTCCGGTTTAGGGCATGGGGTAGAGTTAGGGTTTGGGGTTACCAAAGGGCTTGGGAAAAGTAGGTAGGCTCTGCCTTACATTTAGAGTTAAGCTTATTCGTATTGTCTGATTAGGAGTCAGGCAGAGCGTTATGACCGGGTAGGATATTGCTCCTCCTGATCACAAAAAACATGGTGTTCCCTCACTGGGAAAAAGCAGCCAATATATCTTTGGGGACCCTCTTCGCCTTTCTCCTTCCCCGCCCTGCCCAGCGGAAACCCCCATGCAGATTGCCCTTTGGTTTGGCCCCCCAAGAGGGGGGGGAGAGTGGCTGGACTGGGGGTCTTAGTGGAGGCCACCCCCAAGGAGCAGAACCCGGACAGTACTGGGCGGAGACAAGGGAAGGTAGGCAGGGAAGGAGCTGGACCAGCAGATCGCAGCGCTGGGTCAGCTCAGCCATAAATTTTATCCTCGGGAATTTAGTAGATCGGGGGGGTACTTAAGCGTAGGCGCCGGGCACAGCGCCCTCTTTCTACTGGGAATTTTCAAGAGAAGAGGTGCCTCCGGGAGGTAGGAAGTGCCGTTGGCCGGGGAGAGTGTGGGTAGGAGAGATGTGTGGGCAGCCGGCGGGGGCAGCGCGCTTCTCCCTTTTGAAAGTATTGACAATTTGGTATAGATTGTGAGACGGGGAATATGCTGTGGAGGCTGAACTGTGGATGGGTATTTGCCGAAGTCAATTGAGGTTCTAGCGTGGAGCTCATTGACAGAGGGTTGGGGGTGACTGGAGCGACGCCGGGCATGCAGTGGGTCGGCCCGACTCCTCCTGGGAGACACTTCGCGATTCCTGGCCTGGCACTCTGAGTTGTGTGCCGGTGAGGGAGGGGGGGGGGAGGGGCGGGGTGTCGGTCCTCTGGCCCGAGGTGATGGCTGGTGCGGCGCCAACCCGCACACATAGGGAGAGGATTCGGGGAGCCGCTGACGTGGTGGATGGCGGTTCATGGGCGGGGGGTCGGGCGCTGTATGCGGAGGGGTGACAGGTTGTTGTGGAAGTGAGGGATGCGGGGAGGGCCCAAGGTTGTTTGCACGGGTAGCGTACCTGTTGTGGAATATGGAAAACCTATAAGTGGCAATACTGTTGTCGCTGAATCGGCCAGAATGTAGGTGGCAGGAGTCGTTGGAGTGTTTTGTTCCGCAGGTGAATTTCGGACTCCATGTGGGGGATTATTGTGGGGGTGTTGGCATTGCATTTATATAGCTTGTACCGGGGTGCTGAGGAGCTTTTGTGAGGGGTGGCACGCTGCTCCAATGTTCCGAGTGGAGGAGCGTGCAGGCGCGTGTCTGGCGGGGGGGGAGGGAGGGGCACGAGCGGGTGGCGGTGGGGTGTGGGCGTCATCGGTGCGGCCAGGTGGGCGCAGGTGCTGGGAAATGGCAGGGCGGCGATTTGGCCGCCATGCAGAGAGGAGGGTGTAGTATGGTAAGTGTGTAATTATACTTCCGAATCAAGAGCCATTTCAGGAGCTAGATGTGACAATGTATCAAGGTCCAGTTCTAGACTGAGGTCAGCTCCCAGTTACTCCAAGGATTATGTATATTATTAATGATGTATAGTTCCTGCATAAGTTGTATTCATACTATGATACATTTACGTATATTCTTTTTTTGTTTTTTTTTTTTTGGTTTTTGTTTTTCTTTGTTTTTTATATATAGGAAGGGGGGTGTGTAGTATGGTAAGTGTGTAATTATACTTCGTGTTTTAGTGGCATGTTCCTTTAATGTAGAACTTAGAAGTAGAATGTAGTGTTATGCCAGTGTTAGAATTATAGAGTTAGTATTGCTGTGTGGTTAATGCTGGAGGTCGTGGGTCCTTTCTGTTAATAAACCTCAACTTGGGAGTTACCTGCTTGCCTCGTCTGGATTCTTTACCCAAGGGGGTTTACTACAGAGGGATGTTTTGCCGGACTCGGCTCACTGGCGTGTAGCTGTGGAGGGCTGCGGAGGTTTCAGTGCGCGAAGTCCGCGTGTAGGGAGTTGGGGCACGAAGTTAGATGCGTGGGTAATGTGCAAAAGGTCACGCAGCACGGGGCGGGGGGGGGGGGGCATTCAAGGGTAACGCTTCGGGAATGGAGATTGCTTCCCGGACAAAAATGTTTAGTGTCCTCGGACTGGTACTTTGTCCGGGTGTGACATGGCGGGTAATGCTAAAAAAAAAAGCATACACACTGATTGGGGTTAGAGGAAGGTAAAGCGCGCCAAGGGGAGCGGTGAGGCCCTAGTTAGGGAGGAGGCAGCGGCGGGGCTGGTTGCAGGGGTGGGAAGGGGCGGGGGACGAGGCCTTCCAAGAGAAGGAATTTTCGGATGAGGGAACAGGGTGGTGCTGGCTACGATCCATGGCGCGGTCATTGACATATGGTCTGCGCAGGGTGGGGAGCGGGCGCATATTTCCTTTAGCGGCAGGATCAGGGCGGTGCGATGGCCGGGTCGCCGCCCAGCGCTTTAGCGGAGGCTGTAGCTGCGCTGAATGCCCGAGGGGTCTGCAGTGTCACAAGATGACAGTTCTTTGGGGGAAAGAAAAAAAATATATATATATATATATATATATGCTATGACTAACAGTTGTGTTTTCACAGGTAGGAAGGGGTCTGGTTGCGGGGTTGAGGTCGGGAGCCGGTCTGCATGGGAGACGTCCTGGATGGGTCCGCTGGCTCGTGGAGGTGGACGTGGGTGTGGGGAGGGGGTAGGGTGGGCATTTTGGTGCCATGCTGTAGAGGTGGGGGGTATTTGCGGGGGGGAGGAGAGTGGTGCACAGTTGTCGTGGAGGGGGGGGGGGAGGGTCCTTGGCTCGGGGCTGCCAGCTTTGGAGCAGCGTTGCTCAACAACCTGTGGTCTTGGGCTGATGGTTGGACTCAGAGCGGCTGAATTGGGAGCGAGGTCTGGGGTTGGAGCTCGGCGTGCTCAACCTCTTATGATGTTGGGCCGATTGTCAGTCCCCAGAGACTTGCAATGAGGAATTTGGCCTGGGGGTGACGCGGGCGCGTGAAGGGAGCGGTAGGTAAGGGGCTAGTTACAAGTTTGAGGCCGGTACCCGGGCTGCGCAGGAGGGGGGGGGGGCTTACGGATGAGAAGGGAGGGGGTCAGTTGGAGCACATTGGGTGTGCCTCCCACATCTGGGGGTCAGGGTTTGGCGGCGCCAGGCACTTTGGGGGAATAACAGCAAGTTATGAATTGGGTGCCATTTCTGACAGTGGTGCGATTTTAGGGTGATGCCGGTGGTTGGGGGAGGCACACAATAGCACCCTCAGATGCGTGGGAGTGTATGGGGGCGCGATGGGGGCCGGGACAGTAAGATTTGGGGGTCGGGCATCTAGGGTCTCTGCAGCTCGAGCATCGACCCATTGAGCTATCTTTCCACGACAGCCTGCACGCCATACAATACATTGCGTGGAACGAACATGCAGCAGTAAGTGGCCACGGTTCCCTACCGAGTCTACGCCAGTGAGATCACGTTCCTCCTCATCTGTAGCTTTCCTTTAGTGCAGTCGGACAAGGAGTGCACACACTGCACTATGTGTCATGCTTAGAGTCCCAGACATACGCACTGCACTGTTTGTATCGTGTTTAGTGCAGACACAATAACACATCTGTAAAAGCACACTATGTTAAGAGATGCTTAGTACAGAACAGGCAGCAAAGATTTCACTAGATGTTGCCTGTGCAGGGTAACAAGATGGGTGCACTGTAAAAACTGCACTATTTTATCTTGTGTTGAGTTTAGACCCACACATAATACACACTGCAATTTGAGTATCATATGCATGATACAGCCAGACACCAGAACATAACTTGTAAATCGGGCACTGCGTGTAAGATGTGCGAAAAGCACATGTAGGCACAGCCATCAACGACTGCAAGATGTTTATCATGTAACGAGGCGCACACACACATATTGTAACTCTGCATTACGCCCTGCTGCCAGATTGACCTACAAACCAGTCTAGCAGTGTGTGTGCCTGGTGCAGCCACACACATTCTCTCTCTCCTCTCTCTCTCTCTCTCTCTCTCTCTCTCTCTCTCTCTCTCTCTCTCTCTCTCTCTCTCTCTCTCTCTCTCTCTCTCTCTCTCTCTCTCTCTCTCTCTCTCTCTCTCTCTCTCTCTCTCTCTCTCTCTCTCTCTCTCTCCTCTCTCTCTCTCTCTCTCTCTCTCTCTCTCTCTCTCTCTCTCTCTCTCTCTACATCACACACACACTGTAAACGCGGCCCTCTGAATAGATCTCGAGGATGGCACCATTGGGGGTGCATCTGGGAATAAATGTGAGTGATTATCCACACGAAAAAGGGAATACCATGCAAAATTCTGCACAGTAGAACCAGATTAGTGCGGTTGTTCCTCATTCCACTAACTGGGTGTTTCAGACCATCTATATCCATCAACTGTTATCAATGAAGAATTTATTAAAGCATCATTCATGATGAATATCATTTTTCTTGGTAGAGCCTCTAAACTTGTCGCAGATAAATTTAAGAAATATGTCCCCATAAGAAATCTTAGATCCTGCATTAAGGTCAACTTTTTAGGCCCCCTTGCAACTACATCAAAAGGGGTGGCAGAACATTCAGGATACAACGTTCCATGCTGCGGAATTCTATCCAGTTGAAGATCTGTTTCCAACCCTAGCTGCTAAAGTTAACAAAAGCCCAAAAATTAACGAAAGCAAAAAAAGCATAGTTTTTCGCCAGCTATCGTTTGCTTCTCAGGTTTGTCATTTTTTAAGCTAACTAGCACCAAGAGACTCCTGTTGGTTGATAACTGCATTTTAACGTAGCCCGTAAATAATATTTCTGTAGGTATAAACTCATACTTGGGTGGTACATGCAGTGTGTTGCTGTAGAGTACTAGTTTTTTTCGGTGTGAATTTACCACCCTGCCATATTTTCCGTATTTGTATAGCGCAAACTACTCACCCTTACGGGTCTCAAGGCGCTGGGGGCCGTCGTGGAAATTAAGTGAGCTATTGCCCAGAGTCACATGGTGCTGAGCTGCCGCCGGAGCCGGGGATCGAACCGTGAGCCCTGTGCTCCGAAGTCAGCTGCCCTGGCCACTGCACCACACCTCTCCACCCTGCCAGGATAGTGCAACTCGTAATTGGGCCCAAAGGTATCAATAACATTCACCATTAGACTTAGAACCACATTAGAAGTGCAGCCTTAATTCTGTTTATCTGGTAACTTATGGCTCTATCCGTAGCAATATTCCTGATTATCCCAATAATTTATAATTTCTTCGTGGACCCAGAAGGTCATACTCTTAATGGGCTAGATTTACCCCTACCCACCTTCCCTACGCCTGGAATACGCTCTTGTGAGGGATGGAAGATTCAGACCACACATAATGAGGGGATTAGTAGCCTGGCTAGAGTGAGTGTAAAATGCAGGCTTGGGGTTGGAACTGGAGTAAGCTTTGGGGTCAGGATTAATATTAGTATACCTACTTTTGAACCTAGATTATTCAGTGCATTGGTAGTCTGTGGTAATATCTGTGTAATGGATTAAAATAAGGAGAGAAGAATGACAGAATCTCAGATGAAGTGATAAACAACATTTATATATTTAAGAACTGTGAATGTAGCTTGTGTCCTCACTTAGGGGTGCCTGTACTCCAAGATTATGGATTGGCTGCCACTAACCCTGAAAGAAAGTCAATTAGTTTTTCTTCAGAGCTCTTCTTGACTACTGCCATTTTTGTCTTCAGATCTCATCGTTCACATATAGTTTTAACTAGTTGTTTAACTTGCAGATTCTTTCCCTCTGACAACCCAGCAGAAGTAACAGTAGTGCAAGACTGACCAGCTGGGGCATGATTTCCTAAAGATGGTAGCTGTAAATAAACCATGGGTATATGTTGAAAGGTTGCACAGGAGTTGCTTGGCACTTATAGTTGTAAAATAGTGAGCTGCTTACATCCCAAACCATCATTTATGCCTACCACTTTAATTGGTTTGAGTATGAGGTGACCAAACCAATTCTGTTGTCTCATTACCTGGTTGCAGCTGATGGAACATCACATTTATGTTAAAAAAAAGAAAATTGCAGTCTTGAACACCAACTAAAGTTATGCCTACATTTTAGGTCCCTTGTGTCATTAAAGAATTGGTTGTATTAGCCCCTGCTTTAGGAAGTATTTGAATTTTAGGCAGGAGCTAATAGATAAAGCACAGACGCAGAGCAGCTGTTTCCATACATGGCAATAGAGTTTAATTGTTTAACGGTATTGGTGACAAGATTGACTACTGGGACTCTCCACACAGTGATGCAAGAGTACATGACAGTGCAAGTAAACAAGCAGCCAGGTGCCTTCACTATGTAGAATGGAGTGGGTACGTGGCAGTAGTTGGACACCTGCAGCACTTAGAAAATTGCATATTTTCTACAACATAGAAGGTTTTCATCACCAAAATACATATAGACCAGAAAACAGACAAGATTGCAAAACAGAAGAATGTTATAAATGATGGTTGCAGTGCGATTACAGCTCCTTACTGTGGACTAAGCTTACAAATGTGTCAATAATTCTAGGTTGCTAAGTTTTTTTTTTTTTTTTTTTAGAATCCTATACTAGTTTGTGGTTGCAGATCTACCTAAGTAGTTTAGACAAGCATGGGAGGGGGTGGAGAGGGGGGGGCAGATGCATCCAGAAGAAATGAAGGCAGTGGAATTTTCTTGCTCACCTACTCTTCGAGCTGTAAATTGCAGTCATAGCCATTTTTTTTTAATGTAGACCTCTTTGCAGGCCAAAAATTTCAAGCTCAAGATGTTGCCTTTCTCAGTAAGCTTAATCACTCGGTTACTTTAGGTCAAACCTAATTGGCTTGCTGCATGTATTAGTTGCCATAGGAGAGAAAAAATGCATCAAATTGTGAAGTGCACTGTGCCATGTAAAATAGACAACTCCTATTGTATGGGGTTGTCTCTGTTGTTGTTAGTGGCGACTGGTGGGAAGAGACGTGATCCAGGATGACCACAGTGCCTGTGAGTCTTGGAGCCCTGTGGCGAAAGTCCACTGCCTCATCTCCAGGTTAGAAAGTGACAGTTCTACTGAAAGACATGTTGAGGAAAAAGGACCATTTTGTACTTTGGTTTTACACCAGCACAGATGTGCTAATAGCTTGCATCACAAAATGCCTATTTGTGGGGTCTCAGAACAATCTACTTAACAAATTTTAATGAGATATGTTGCTTTTGTGGCCCCTTCGCGATTGGTTGGTATCATAGGTATGATGGACTGCAGACCTCCATCCCTGCGTTCGCATTACCAAAGCAGGCGGTGTTCTGTAAAGGAACATGTGCTGCTTTTACAATATGTTTCTTATTTGGGAAATCCTTGAGGGACAACTCCAAACCCCAAGCACTACCACTCCCCTTTGAGGCTGCCCAGCACAGTTCCCTTACTAGAGGCTGTCCAACCAGGGCAGCGTTCTCATTGAAAATGAGTTACCACCTCCTTCGTGGTGTCAGTAACTTATCAATGACTTGAAACAGCAAACGTGGTAGCAAACCATAAATTAATCTTAATGCACATTGGAGAGCATGCTCATTCACCCCCTCCCTTTTTACAATTCAGAATGAATTGCAAAACCGCTTTGGCGAGTCAGGAAGTCTTCAGAATTATGAAAGGGGTTTAGTACATTTTAAAAAACATTTTGCTGTCCCAAACCTTGTGATGTTTCAAATTGCAGGGTTTGCGACTGCAAACTGGTTTTATTCATCTGATCCTAAATTCTGATGATGGTAAGGTATGTGTTCTCTTAGGGATTTGTGAGAATGCCAGTGACCTTCACCTTCCCTAGAAGGAAACTGACAGGAAAGAGTTCCAAGTCACCTTTTGTGCTGCTGGCTTTGGTGAGTCCTGTGAAGACATCAAGGTGGGTAGTTATCTAACCTTTGACTCCCGCAGGGCAGCTATTTATTTGTTGTGCAGGAAGCCCGTTTGAGTGGGATCTCCTGTTGTGTTTGCAGTGCTTGTGCTGTTCTTGAACAAACTTCTGAGTTCTGTTTAGTTTGCAGTTCTTTCATGGCTTACAGTGGATGGACCAAGAGTGTCTGAGTGTGGCAAGTCCAGATGGATGCTGTCAAAGGAGGACATTTGTACTGCTATGTACAGCAATATTAGCTTTTCTTTTATATTAACAGCCACCCTGGTCCAGTGCACAAGTTAGTGTAGAGTGGGGGCCCTCTGCATTTTAATCGGGTTGTGATTACAGATCTGATAGTTCTGGTGAGTGGTACGGTATATTGTATGAGTCACCTTTTCCTTAATCATTAAATAGGAGACTGTTATGTTATCAAGGATTTGTAAAGCGCTCGTACACCGGTTGGTTTCTTGGCGCTGAGTACAAGGTGGGTAGCCGACCCGGAGACAGATCATTCGTAAGCTTGGATAAATAGCCAAGTTTTAAGAGACTTCCTGAAATTCAGTAAGTTAGCGCTTGACCTGATTTCCAGGGGGATGGAGTTCCATAGACGGGGGCTAGAATAGCAAACCTGCAACCCCCTTGGCGCTTCAGCTTGAAAGTAGGGACACTCAGAAGTTGGAGCTGGGCCGAGCGGAGGCTGCGTGAAGGAGTGTAGCGGGAGATGAGGTTGTTTATGAATTTAGGGCTCTGGTCATTCAGGGATTTGAACACTAGGCAACCAACTTTGAAAGCGCAGCGCTGGGGGATGGGGAGCCAGTGCAGCTTCCTCAGAAGGGGGAGGCGTGTTGCCACCTGGGTTGTTTGTATACCAGTCTAGCCGCTTGGTTCTGTACCATTTGTAGCCGTTTTGTAAGGCCGAGTGGTAGACCAAGGTACGTTGCATTTGCATAGTCTAGACGTGACATTACCAAGGCTATCGGGACCTGTACCAGAGCTGCCTGGGTCAGAAGCCTGCTTATCTTCCTGATTTTGCGCAGCTGAAGGAAACATGTGGAAATCACTGCGCCTACATGTTATTTGAGGGAGAGGTCATTGCCTATAGTGACCCCTAAACTTTTCACTGAGGGTGAGGGATCTGGGGGGGAGCCTAATTCGCTTGGCCAGTACTGTGGGCCCCATTGATTATGGGCGCCACCTGTCGGAACCAGTTTGGTTTTACCTGGGTTTAGTTTTAAGTGATTGTGGTCCATCCATTGACGGATGAATGTCATGGTGGATTGAAAATCAGATATTGACTGGGGAGAGTTGTCAATAGTGAATATAAGTTGGAGGTCGTCGGCATAGTTGAAGGTGCCCACCCTTCTTTCCTTCAAGCATCTGATCAGAGGGAGAAGGTAGAGGTTGAACAGGTGCGGGGAGAGCGCAGAGCCCTGTGGGACCCCGCATGTGGTTTTGAGTTTGGGGGCTGTGAACTGGCCAATACGGACTGCCTGAGTGCGGTTTTTCAGGAAGGAGTTGATCCATTTAAGGGCGAGGCCCTGGATGCCTGCCTCACTGACACGGTCTGCCAATATATTATGGTCGACCGTGTCTTTTGATTTAATTGACTAAAGTCTTGCTTCATTTATAATAGGAATCTAGCTTTCATGTAGGGTACAGATGTCCCCTGACTTGCCTCTTGGTCTACAAACAGCATTGTCATCAGTGCGGGTGTAGGAATGTTTCTCAGGTCATGTTTAACAACTCTCACTTTTAATAAATGTATTACCAAAGCATGATGTGGTAGCACACTGTCCTTTTACAGACAGCAAGTTTGCCATTGAAATGGCGTCAAAATGTCCCACTGACTTGCAGTTTTACTGATAAAGCTATACAAAATACAACCGCTAATGTGTGGAAATCTGGTTTCAGCAAATATTTAGCGTTTGCACATCACCAAGTAAAGTGTTCTGATTTGTTTTGATCCCATTAAAATCTTTGTTTTCGTCAAGCTTCAGAATTTCAAAAAATGCGCTTTACTAACTGCTGATATATTTTTAAATATTTTGTATAGTTCAGTTGCAAATCATTTAAATGTTGTGTGTTAGAAAAAAATGATGATGGAAAGTTTTGCGGTGATTGGTCAAGGGGGTGGAAAGAAAAATGGGGGGGGGGTGGGAGTGGAAGGTTATCCCAAAACATGTTTTTTTCACGAGTGCATTTTTCATAGACTTGTGTCGCATGTAGCGCATAAATGGCTGAACAGATTTTATTAAAATGTTGCAGGGATATGGATTATATTGCGCAGATTATCCTGTAGGCTAATACAGGTAAGTATGGTAAGTATTTTTAAAGGTATGTAATTTTAATTTAGTGATATCTGTGGTCATGGTATTTACGCAAATGTTACAGTTTGATGGAATGTGACTCCAATCACTGCATAAATTATGCAAAAAGGGAAGCAGTGATCTCTACATAATTCTCAAGTTGTGGAGAAGAGCAGCTCCTATATAGAGCACCCTACAACACCGCTGTCACTCTGAAATTGTTCTCCTCAAATGTCTGTTTTTCTTGAAATGTTTTAAAGCATTCGATTAGCGCAGTGCCATCCATGCTGAGCTAGAAAGTGACAAAGACTTTTTCCATTTTTACAGCAAAGTCTTTAAGCATAGTATTAGCTAGTGCCGTCCATTCTGAGATGAAAAGTATCAATATCCTTTTTCCACTCCAGGCACAGTCATCCAAGCCAACCTGCAATGAATAAAAGCAACCCCTGACACGTGTTGTCTGTCTGTCTGGAATTTATCGTATTTTTGCTTGTTGATTATTTTGCCACAGTTTGACAAATCTTCACAACTTTTGCAGACCTATTGCTTTTTCTACATTGGCTGATGATGCAAAGTTTTGTGGAGATTAGTTAAGTGTTGGGGAGGGGGGGGGGGGTGTGGGGGCCCAAAACACGTTTTTCCACCAATGCATTTTCCATAGACTTTTTAGACCGATGCAGTGGCTAAATGGCTAGACTGACTTATTCATGAGATTTGTTAGGAGTCTCGATTATGTTCCGGAAGGGATCCTTTTTGCAATTTCATGAAAATGTTTGTTTTGCAGTAATAAGGAACAAAATCTTGGTGTTCTATTGGGCTGTGATATACCGCAATAATTTTGCTGTATACCACAGTACATGGCGATGACAAAACACCATCTTATTGGCTAACGACTGCCCATACACAAGTAAAAAGCAGCCATGTTGTTTACACTACAGTTTGGCTGTGTTCTGGATGTGGACCTCAGATATGTTAATGCTTTGTTTTATACATATAGGAAGACTTAATGTACTTCCTAGATAGTGCCATGGTACTCCATTACCTTTAAAAAAATATATAGAAAAATAAAAATGTTTCCCTAACTATTTATACTTATGTAAAGTTCCCTGTGTCTTCCTATAGGTTTAACAAGATAGTAATAACCTCATTCTAACTTAGCATAAAAATGGCTCAGTGCTTGTTTTCTATGTCCTCTCTATGCCACTCCATTCTACACTCCTCCGCTGTACGACACGCCACTCTGACACTCCTCTCTAAGCTATTCTACTCTACGCTACCCCACTCCACTCTACACCACTTCACACTATGACACAGCACTCCACTCTATGCCCCTCCATTTTAAAATGCTGTACGGCAGTACAATCTCTAACACTCCACTCTACGACATGCCAGGCCACTCCACTGTGTGCCACTACACTCTACGATATGACACTACACTCTATGCCACAACAGTACGATATGATACTCTACAACACTCCACTCTATGCCACTCTACAACACTCCACTCTATGCCACTCAACTCTGATCTACAGCACTGCTCCACTCACTGGCATTCTACACCACTCTAAAACACTCTACTCTGCTCCCTCTATGCCACTCCAGCCCACTTTATTCCAGTCAACTCTTATATACTACGCCACTCTACTTCTCTGTACTCTACCACACTCTACTGTACTCCACTCAAAACCACTTCTCTATACGTTCCTACACTGTAAGACACAGTACGACATGCCACTCTGTGACACTCTACTTTGCGACTTGCCACTGTATGCCAATACACTCTATGCCACTCCATTGTACAACCCGCCACTCCACTGTAAGACACTGTACGACATGCCACTCTAACACAACACTCTGCTCCATGACATCCCACTCCACTGTACTCTACGGCTCAACATTCCACTCTATGCAACTCCATGCTGTTCCACTTTGGGCCACTCTACACCACTCCACTGTATTGCACGCCACTGCACTGTATTGTACTACACACCACTCCACTCTACCGCATATCAAAGGCGGCAGGCAAATGAAGCAACACTGAGACGACTACGCTGGCATTTTCTGCTGACAATCAGAGATCTTCTAAAATATATACCAAGACTCTTTCCATTCCATGAGCAGGGTGAAAACCTGATGGTACTGGATCTAGAAACTTTTGATGGTCCACAAACCCAGAGATGCCTGTTGATTGATTTTTCTCTACGATTTTTACACGAAAAGGCAACAGCAATATTAGGCGGAAGTTACTTAAGGTGACCGGGTCACCTTTTCAACAGTTGCACAACTAAAGTCTTTTTTGCCATTCATCTGGCACTAATGCATTTAAGATGTTGAATTGTTTAATACAAATGTTCAAAAGAAGACTAGCCAAGGAAGGAGCTACATCTTTCCAAACTGTTGGCAGTACCTGGTCTAGAGGTGATCCAGATGTAACTAAACTCACAAACTCCATAAACACCTCGTAGATTAACTGATCAAAATCTGAAAGTATAGACAGCTCAACTGTGAAAAGTAAGCAGAGCTCTACATCTGAGTTTATTGTCCTGACAATACTACTTGAGTTATTAAACAGTGATACCAAACTATTGCACACCGTGAAAATGTTCTCAAAAAAGTTGGACAGTTCATCGTTCAATTGCTTTGTGTGCTCAAAGGTCTTACTAGTGCATGATGGAGTTGACCGGAAGCAGACCATTGAAAAATATTAAGAGGAGCTGCAAGCTCTCAAAATATTATTTACAAAGAAATTAGCCTGGGCAAATTGTACAAACTTTTATAAGATTGGCAAGTCCAAAAATTAGTACAAGAAAAATTATTTGTTGGTCATACTTGCTTACATACACTTAAATATTTATTTAACTTACTATTATGCGTGTGACTTTGTTTATTGAATGCATTTGTTTGATTAATGGCATGGCGTAGGTTGCTTTATTCGCGGAGTCCATAGGTACATGGTACCTTGAAATATTTGAAAAAATGTACAATATTTTGGTTATTTAAATTTTAAGCACAGTTGGTTACCAGGGCCATGTGTAATTTGAATTTCCTTTGACCATGGATAAAGCGTGTGTGTGTGTGTGTGTGTGTGTGTGTGTGTGTGTGTGTGTGTGTGTGTGTGTGTGTGTGTGTGTGTGTGTGTGTGTGTGTGTGTGTGTGTGTGTGTGTGTGTGTGTGTGTGTGTGTGTGTGTGTGTGTGTGTGTGTGTGTGTATATATATATGTGTTTTACTTAGTTACCTCTTCATCTAGCTTGCGCCCATCTTGCTATAACAAACTGCCTTCTAGAAATGTGGCAAAGGTAAGTCTAGCAACTCTCATCAGCAATGTGTAAGAAAATGCAGATACCTTACATATTTTAGCTCTAGATAAATGTAAAGGTAGGCCCTGGAGAGCACAAGCTGGCCTGTAATATTCAGTTATATTGTTTCATTACTCACAGGTTGATCCTTTTGGAATAGAGATTGAGTCAACTTGACCAAACATAAATCCTTATACAGTATGTGAGAAAATTCCCTTACCCATGCTAGAAATACCATTTTATTCTGCTCATATCATTAATATTTAAATTTTATTAGAAATGAGCCTTCCTAATTATTGAACTCTGTTGGTACAGCTGTATCATCAGTAGCATGTCCTTCTCAGTCGTTGAAGGTTCTTTTAGCTTTCTTTCACAAGTAGCCAATACAGAGTATATTAGTGAGCCATATCTTTTCTGCTGATCCATTAACTAACCCTTAGGGCCCCTCCTCCACCTTCATAGTGCTAAGCTCTTTTTAGGTCTCGCCTAGCGTTGCTGCGCACATGCGCAGCTCGCTCGGCGAGATTTATTGCTAAGGAGGAGTTTCAGCAGAGGGCTTAAAGCCCCGCCCTTCATTCCCATTGGCCGGCGTCACCGTTTATGCTAAACGGTGGCCTGCCATTGGAAATGAGGGGTTTTGGTTGCTGCCCTTTGGCTTGCGATCCGGACTGGGTCGCCTGCTTCACGGCTGTCGCGAAGCATTTTCTTATCTTTATGGGTCCATGTTAATTACAATCAATCAATCAATCAATCACGGCATTTATAGAGCGCGCTACTCACCCGGGAGGGTCTCAAGGCGCTGGGGGAGGGGGTAAGTTACTGCTCGAACAGCCAGGTCTTGAGCTGCTTCCTGAAGGAGAGATGGTCCTGGGTTCGCCGAAGGTGAGTGGGGAGGAGTTCCAGGTCTTGGCTGCCAGGTAGGAGAAGGATCTTCCTCCGGCGGTGGCTCTGCGGATGCGTGGTACGGTGGCGAGGCGTGGCTGGTTGATCGTAGCTGGCGGGTGGGCGTGTAGAAGGTCATGCGGTCATTGAGGTACTTGGGGCCCAGGTCGTGGAGGGCCTTGTGTGCGTGGGTGAGGAGTCTGAACGTGATTCTCTTGCTGACGGGGAGCCAGTGCAGGTCTTTCAGGTGTCCGGTGATGTGGCTGTGTCGGGGGATGTCCAGGATGAGTCGTGCGGAGGCGTTCTGGATGCGCTGGAGTCTTTTTGAAGTTTGGCTGTGGTTCCGGCGTAGAGGGTGTTCCCATAGTCCAGTCGGCTGGTGACGAGTGCCTGGGTGACGGTCTTCCTGGTTTCAGTGGGGATCCATCTGAAGATCTTGCGGAGCATGCGCAGGAGTGTTGAAGCACGAAGATGAGACGGGCGTTGACTTGTCTGGTCATCGACAGGGAGGAGTCCAGGATGAAGCCCAGGTTGCGTGCGTGGTCCGTTGGCTTGGGCGCGGTGCCCAGGGCCGGGGGCCACCAAGAGTCGTCCCAGGCGGAGGGTGATGAGCCCAGGATGAGGACTTCCGTCTTGTCTGAGTTCAGTTTAAGGCGGCTGTTCCTCATCCAGTCGGCGACGTCTCTCATCCCGTCGTGTAGGTTGGCTCTGGCGGTGGTGGGGTCGTTGGTGAGGGAGAGGATCAGCTGGGTGTCGTCGGCGTAGGAGATGATGTTGAGGTTGTGTTGGCGTGCGATGGCTGCGAGGGGGCTCATGTAGACGTTGAAGAGGGTTGGACTGAGTGAAGATCCTTGTGGAACGCCGCAGATGACTTCGGTGGCCTCGGATCTGAACGGGGGAGGCGGACTCTCTGGGTTCTTCCGGCGAGGAACGAGATGATCCATTCCAGTGCTTTCTCTCGGATTCCGATGTTGCTGAGGCGCTTCACTAGGGTGCGGTGGCAGACGGTGTCGAACGCCGCGGAGAGGTCCAAGAGGATGAGGGCTGCTGTTTCCCCGTTGTCGGTTAGGGTTCTGATGTCGGTGGCTGCGATAAGGGCGGTCTCGGTGCTGTGGTTGGCCCGAAACCCGGACTGCGAGGGGTCGAGGGATCCATTCATCTCGAGGAAGGCGGCAAGCTGTCTGTTGACGGTCTTCTCGATGACTTTGGCCGGAAATGGAAGGAGCGAGATGGGACGGTAGTTCTTGAGGTCGGTGGGGTCCGCCGTTGGTTTCTTCAGGAGGGCGGTAAGCTCGGCGTGCTTCCAGCTCTCCGGGAAGGTGGCGGTGTGGAAGGAGGAGTTGATGATGTCCCGGAGATGGGGTGCGATGGTGGCGTCGGCTTTGTTGAAGACGTGGTGTGGGCAGGGGTCGGTTGGTGATCCGGAGTGGATGGAGTTCATCGTGCGGGTGGTGTCTTCGGTGCTGATCGGGGTCCAGTTGCAGAGGGTGGTGGTGGCGGGCATTGGTTCGGCGGTAGGGTGCGTGGTCTGTGCGTCGAAGCTGTTATGTATGTCGGTGATCTTGCGGTGGAAGAACGCGGCGAGTGAGTTGCAGAGGTCTTGCGAGGGGTGATGTCGTTGTTTCCGGCGCTGGGGTTGGAGAACTCTTTGACGATGCTGAAAAGTTCCTTGCTGTCGTGGGCGTTGTTGTCCAGTCGTTCTTTGAGTGCCGACTTCTTGGTGGCACGGATCAGCTGGTGGTGTTTGCGGGTGGCGTGCTTGAGGGCGGTCCTGTTGTCTGTGGTCTGGTCGAGTCGCCAGGCTTTCTCGAGAGTGCGGCAGTTCTTCTTGGATTCCTTGAGTTCGTTGGTGAACCAAGGGGTTTTCTTGCTTCCGGGTCTGCTGGGAGGGTTTTTAGTGGTGCGAGGTCGTCGGCGCAGGCGGTCAGCCACTTGGCGAGGTTGCTGGCTGCTTCGTTTGGGTCCGTTGTGTTGGTGGGTGTGTTCTGGCTGAGGGAGGCGGTGAGCTGCTCGGCGGTGATCTTGCTCCAGCTCCGGCGGGAGCCTGTTGCGGGTGGTGGTGGGTCGCAGTCTTTCTGAAGCTGAAGTGGACGCAGCTGTGGTCGGTCCAGTGGAGTCCGGTGGCGTGGCTGAAGGAGATGTGCTTGCTGGAAGAGAAGACGGGGTCAAGCGTGTGGCCGGCGTAGTGGGTGGGCGTGTTCACCAGTTGCTTGAGTCCGAGGTTGGCGAGGTTGTCCAGCAGGGCGGTGGTGTTTCTGTCGTTGTTGTTCTCCAGGTGGAAGTTGAGGTCCCCTAGGAGGATGTAGTCGGCGGAGGGCATGGCGTGCGGGCTGATGAAGTCTGCGATGTCTTCGCTGAATAGTGTGCGTGGTCCCGGGGGTCTGTAGATGAGGGTGCCTCGGAGGGTGGTCTTGGGGTCAGTGTGTATCTGGAAGTGTAGGTGTTCGGCGGCGGTGAAGGTCTCGTCGGAGTTAGTCGAGATGCGGATGGTGTTCTTGTGTACGATGGCGATGCCTCCTCCCGTCTGGTTGACGCGGTCCTTCCGGGTGATCTTGTATCCGTCCGGGATGGCTATGGCGATGTCGGGCGCTGAGGAGGCGTTCATCCAGGTTTCGGTGAGGAAGGCGACGTCCGGTGCTGTTGCGTCGAGCAGGTCCCAGAGTTCCACGGCGTGCCTGTGGACGGAGCGGGTGTTCAACAGGATGCATTTCAGGTGGTTGCTGCTGGTGCTCGACTTGGCGGAGGTGGTGCACGTCCGGGGGCAGGTGAATCGGCAGGCTTGGCAGGTGAAGGGTCCGTGGGTGCGTCTCGGTGAGGCTCGGTAGCAGGCAGGGTTCCGGCCGGCATTGAGTGCGGTGAGGGTGGCGGCGTCGTAGGTCCGTCGAGTAGTGTTGCATCGGTGGGATCCAGGGGTCCTGGCGCTGGGCGCGGGCCAGGCGCGGACGGGCGCAGACGGGCTTACCTTTGGCGCACCTTCGGCGCTCCGTCGGTGCTCCCGCTGCGCGCGGCCGCTGCGCGTGTCGCTCAGGGGGCGTCATAAGTAAGGAGCCTGGAGGGAGGAGCAGCTGGGTGGCGGGAGCGGGGCGGCGAATGGAATCACGGGGGGGCGGGGCCGCAGGGAGGCAGTGGCGGGAAAGTCCCAGGAGCAGCGGGAAAGTCCCAGGAGCAGCGGGAAAGTCCCAGGAGCAGCGGGCAGCGAGCGAAGGAATCTCCAGGCAGGAGGCGGCAAGGCAGGCAGGAGCGGCAGCAGTGAGTGGGGCGACCAAGCCCTGTGGAGGGCTGAGCGGTCACACTCTGTGGTCCCTACGGTCCCCTTAAGTAAGGAGCCGGGAGGGAGGAGCAGCTGGGTGGCGGGAGCGGGCGGCGAATGGAATCACGGGGGCGGGGCCGCAGGGAGGCAGTGGCGGGAAGTCCCAGGAGCAGCGGGCAGCGGGAAAGTCCCAGGAGCAGCGGGAAAGTCCCAGGAGCAGCGGGCAGCGGGAAAGTCCCAGGAGCAGCGGGCAGCGAGCGAAGGAATCTCCAGGCAGGAGGCGGCAAGGCAGGCAGGAGCGGCAGCAGTGAGTGGGGCGACCAAGCCCTGTGGAGGGCTGAGCGGTCACACTCTGTGGTCCCCTACGGTCCCTTTAAGTAAGGAGCCTGGAGGGAGGAGCAGCTGGGTGGCGGGAGCGGGGCGGCGAATGGAATCACGGGGGGGCGGGGCCGCAGGGAGGCAGTGGCGGCAAGTCCCAGGAGCAGCGGGCAAGTCCCAGGAGCAGCGGGAAAGTCCCAGGAGCAGCGGGCAGCGGGAAAGTCCCAGGAGCAGCGGGAAAGTCCCAGGAGCAGCGGGCAGCGAGCGAAGGAATCTCCAGGCAGGAGGCGGCAAGGCAGGCAGGAGCGGCAGCAGTGAGTGGGGCGACCAAGCCCTGTGGCGACATGGCCCCATAAAGATAACAGATCGAAACCGAAGCTCACCAAGCAGGGCTGAGAGGAATTCTGCTCCACCTGAGCTCCTGGTGCTTGGTTTCCACCTGGCGCGAAGTGCACTGCATGCTTGTTTAAATGTTTAAACAATACGTTTAATCTATTGAGACCCTTTAGTTAGACAAACCAAATTGCAGTTATATATCAATAAAGTCGATATTCCATTCCGGAGAAATTAATGATGCTCCGTTGAGGTTTATAAGTGAGAGACAACAGTAAAACTCCAAGTGTCTCACGAGAATTCCGCCACTAAATCAATCCGTCAAGAAACAGTTTACCATGACTTGAACACATCTGGCAGCAGTGGAGCATTAGGCGACGCACTCGACGCTAAAAACTGTGGCCATCTTTCAAGAATACAATATTAAGGGTGAGCTTTAGAGTAGCTGTTTTGCTTTAGATAGATAATCCATCTGCTCTCTTGATATTTAACTGTAAACACAATTGCTATAAAAAATACATAGTGAGTCACTATCTGGTAAATGTTGGTTCTAGTGTTGCAATCTGTCCCGCAAATGACAGAGCTTAAAGAAAAAACACGTTTTTCCACCTTTGGAAGTTCGGAAAGTTCTGCGCATTAGTAAGATTAGACACAAGTAAAATGCAGCGGATGGTCATCTTTTATAAAAGCCATGAATAAAATAAAGATTTCATTCTCCGGGCATGCGCTGGAAAGATAGGAAGGTGAATGCCTATTTATAGCGGCCATGCTGGATGCTTTTTTGGTAATACTTTCATTATGCAGCTCAGTATGGAATGGGGTGCAAGCAGGGGGTGCTGAGTCAGTGACTAGAGTAATATGGATGTTATGCAGCGTTATTCCGGGTACAAGCAGGGCGGAGTACTGCTGAGTCACTGGCTGGGGTAATACTGACTTTTTGATGCTCGGTAACGGGGGTGCAAGCAGAACAGAGTATTGCTGAGTCACTTACTGGGATAAAACTGACTGCAGCTCAGGAACGCGTCATGCCTGAATTTACCAAGGGAAAAAACATTCACGGTATACAATAAACATACCCTTCTAAAGAGTAACGTAGGAATGTGGATCGCGCAACGTGCTGGTATGAAAAAATATTCGTGTCTACGATTACAATCTGGCAAATTCAAAAAGAGTGTGACTGGACTAATCGGACCCCGGGATTTTACTGAAAAGGGATTTTAAGGCTGCGGTTGCTTTAACCTGAAGCCTTAAACCTGTCACTGCACAATCTGCGAGGACGAGTCTCCGCCATGGGATTGCCGTGCGTGGGAGCCCGGAGCAGATCAAAAGCAGGAGGCGCTGCTTCTGGCAGGTGGAGAGCGCTTTATTGGAGCCGTCCCTCACACACGTCGCAGGCACAGACCGGGTCTCGCACCAGGGCAGCTCCCCGGCCAGGTGTTACTTCACACCCGTGCTAAAAACCACCTGACGCAGCAAAGAGTAGTGTCAGCAAGCGAGCCAGCCTCTGACTGTAGTAGTGATAAGGTAATGGAAGCCGTGCATTCTACATATACCACCCTGGCTGCAGTGCGCACCACTGGTGTTGTACACTCTCCGGGGCTTATTTACAAGCCACTTGCGCCGCCGATACGTCACTTTTTCCCATATTAAAAGTGACGCACTGGCTGCGCAAGAGGCTTGTAAATAAGCCCCTTTGTGTACTACTCCAGGCTGGCTACAGTGGAAATATTGTATTTTATTGTAATTGCATTTATATAGCGCTTACTACCGCATACGAGGCGTCGAAGCGCTTTTTCGGCGAGTAGCACGCTACTCCGGGACCCATAAAGCATTAGTGTTGAATTAGTATAGTGAAATATGAAAGTAATTAAAGCCGGTCCTTGCTAAGATAGCGCCATGGGCGGTGAGAAAATAGGCGCCCTTGCTGATACTAGTGAGTACAATGAGGCAGCAGGGCGCCCCTCTGGTGTTCGCTGGTCACACCCTGGATGAGTAGAGAATGGTCCCCCAACACAAACCTCTCCGGACCTCCCCCAGCTCAACTAATAAGCCCATAGTGGAGCTGCCTCAGGCTGATGAGTGTTGTTGGTGTGTCAGCAGGGATAAGAAGAAGAGAGGGCAAGGAATGGGGGCTACTGGACTGTAAAAAACACCTCAGTAGGTATGAGAACAAGCATTAAAAATGCAATAGGTCTCGCCTTTCATTAAGTTAAAGCCATTTGCTTTGCTATACAATACCATTAGCAAAGCAAATGGCTTTAACTTAAAGGCGAGACCTATTGCATTTTCAATGCTTGTTTGATGTGTGAGCCATGAAGTTTTATTTACTTTTATTTTCTACAAAAAATATCCATGTTTCTCCTGGCACCTATTTTCCCCAAACATGGGGAATTATATCCACGCTTTCAGACTTAACTTGGAAAATGAGTAAATAGCCATCATGTTGCAAAATCTTAATTTTGTTATTTTAAAAAAAATGGGCAAAGGAGCACTATGCAAACAAGTGTGTAGGTGTGGCGCACATACTAAAAATCATCCTTAACAAGAAATGTTTAAAAAAAAAAAAAAATGCAGCCATATGTTAAAGCTGCTTTTTTTTTTTTTTTGGGGAGATGTGGGTTACATTTGGTCGGAGGTCCACCACCACCCACTTAAGCCTACTAACCCCAGGCATTTCTGACAACTAGGCAGCCACAACACCATGGACACCAGTGGGGAGTCCAGGTTGTTGTGGCCTGCATGGATTCCAACATTTTTCTTACCCAGAGTGCCCAGCAGACGTTAAAATTTGGGTAATATCATAGCATTTTCTCACATTTCTGTGAGGAAAAGTTCTGGAATCTATGTGAACGCCAAAAGTCCTGCCACCCTGCTTCCCCTTTGAGCTGATAAAGGTGAGGAAAGGTCCAAAACCTCAACCACAGATTTTCTTTCCCAAAGCTCTTTTTGGAGTGAGGTTAGCTTCTGTATTGGGGCAACTAATTGGTTGAAGTTCAATTACATTAAAACATAGACTGTCCTCTTACCGTCAGTTTTAAGTTTAAGTAATTAACCACAGATATGGGAGGGACAGTTGTGGAAAGCCCTATAATTCACGGAGTCCATGACTATCTTAAAACAATTTTTAATACATTTTTGGAAAAAATAAACATTACAGCAGAATACTTTCATACAGAAAATGCATTGACTAGGGTGAGCTCTAATGAGGCACAGTATGTATATTGGAGAGATATTGCATCAGAAAACTCTCAGCCGCTGTCTGCATCTTCGGGCTTGGGGAATGCATTTCCTTCTCTAGAGCGATCAGCATCCCTTAAAATTCCCTTATCAAACACAAGGGTCAAACACAAGGGACTCAGCCACCACTGCAACTGGAGCTCAGAGGCGTTTACAAGAGTGTGAGCGATGAATCCTATCTCATACCTCTGGGAATCCCATCCCACACTGCAGAGCATCTCAGAGACTGCTTTTTCATCCTCTAAAGATAAAATGTGGCTCTGAAATTGGAAAAGATTTGAGCTCAGTGGTGGCAGGCAGGAGAGTTGAGCTGATACCTGGAGTCTCGGAGACATTTGCCAGTCTCGAGTCCAGATAGGCCCGTTCTCCCACTCAACCTTGCTTTTAGGTTTGAGGACTGCTTTTCTTTCTTACCTTTGCTCTCTCACTCCTCAGGTTAATGGAGTTACATCTGTCTTTTTTGATCATCTGCTGCTTGTTTTGTTGAAAATCTTTCATATGTTTGTATTCATTAAACATCAGTTGGCTACAACATGCTTCATTTCAGCATAGAGAGATTGTTGATAAATGGGCATAATAAATGTTTAGTATGTGTGTTTTCTCATTGTTCAAACGGACTGAGAAAGCAATTGCCTGAACTAACAGAATTCTACATTGGTTGTATAAAGGACTAATCTTAGAAATTCAGATTACCATGCCCCTACATTGACAAGACCCTAAAAGCCATTTTCACTGTGGCCGGCCTAGCTGTCCTATGTAGAAAACCAGAGTAGATATTAAAAATCCTAATACTGTATCACAGGGGGCTAGGTCGAAAAGTAATTAAGCAATCAATCATTTTTGATAGCTATTGAAAATCAATGGTGAAGTTGAATTTTTGATAAATATTAAGGGAAAATAACTTTAAGTAAGTTGCCTTTCCCTGCCTGAAGTTCCTGGAGACTGAATTTGCATTTGCTCTCCCACTTTTGCCAACCAGTAATTAGGATTTGAGATTATGTGAAAAAGGTGTATAATGGTTCCTAGGAGCAAACAGTGGGCTGAATAGAATGGGCAGAGAGGACTCATCTGAACCGGACACATGGGGTGGGGTTGTGAACAGTCTTTGTGACATTACAGTGTCAAATCCTTCTTGAGCGTCAACGCAAGCTTGACAGGCCTGCTGTGTTTTTACATACAAGGTTGGGGGCACACTTGAAAGGAAGGGAAACAAGATGCCAAAACCGTTCTAGTGCATCCACTGTCTGGTGGCCTGGAAACTACTACTGTTGTTTTTTCAGACTTCTGTCTCTGGGTTTATCGTGGGTATCGCGACTGCCCCAAATTTGATTTTGGTATTAGATGTCGGTGGATGCTAGGATCACAATAATACACTCCCCACACCCAATACTCCGAGCCCAAGTTTAGTGTGGTTGAAGACCTCCGCTATCTTGCAAATGCCCAGAGCAGATGAAGTTGGCTACAGGAATGTTAGCCCATTGTTTAAGGCCGTGGTTCCCAAACTGCGCTGCGGCTCCCTGGTGCGCCGTTATGAGTAGCCAGGGGCGCCGCGCACGATTTGGGAAAGATGGCGTCCGGCCAGGCCTGAATGCTGCTTGAAGTTTATTCCAGCCGCAGAGCAACATACGGCGCAACATACGGGGGAGTTAAAAATGCCAACTGCAGAATCCGGGAACATGGTTTGGTCCAAGAGCGCATTGCAGCATTGCGTGCGTACGTACGTACTTTCAAAGACGTAGCCTCCGCATTACTGGCATATGCAGCTCTGACCGTGGCGTTGAGCGTTATTGCTGCCCGCCGTGCCTCGTGGGACCCTCTTCAGAAGTTACCAAAATAGCCGGTAAGTAAGACTAGGGCTGGGAGTGTTGGTTTGTTGAACTGGCATGGGAGGTATTCCTGTGTGGTTGAGCAGTGAGTAAACTGGCTGGCTGCGTTTGTTCAACAAGCAATGATGTGTCCTTGGATCTGCTCCCTACAGCTCGGGTCACGGCGCATGAGGCGGTTGGGACATAATTGGTGTGACCCTGACCACTGACCCTGATCGACGCGAGAACCCTATAATCATGAATAGAAAAGACTGTTATCGATCAGAAAAGGGGTTTAGAGCCGTCCTTAGCAGCGGCATGGTAACTATCACACTGCGCAGATATTTTAATTGGTTGCGATTCTTGAGGATCGAAACTGCGGCATAAGGATGACTCGTGCGTGCTTATTCCAGTCAGCGCGTTTTCCTGCCGTTTAGTTTTCCAGCATAAATACCCTAACTAAAATGTAAAAGCCCCGGCATAAAACCAAAGGCCTTAATTATGATTTCTTTTTTAACGAGCTCCGTGGAGTCCGCCTTTTTAGTGTAATGTAAATGCTGGTGATACTACATGCATCTTACCCAGGTCACCACTGACCTGGGATGTTACTGGGTCTACCACCTCCACCTTGTGCAACTGACTCTACCCTTATCCATACCAGCATGCTACAAAACTGCCTCTTGCCCGTCCATTCTTCCTGCCATGAGACTGGCTCTACCCCAGCCCCACTGAGCTGGATGGGTCTTACGCAGACCTGTCTTCTACCATCCATCTCGTTCTGCCCCCAACCTTACTGTCCTGCCCTAGCCCCTGTGTGTCCCTCCTAGCTCTGCCAATGCTCGCTGAGCTGGCCCTACTGACAGTATATTACTTGCTGTTCACCAGCCCTCCCAACTGACTTCCCCATCCCTACTGTGCTAACTTTAGTAGGCGACTGACTCTGCCCGTGCACAGTGACATGGCATGCGACTGTCACTGCATCACCCGGCGTACTGGCATAAACCCATCTTTCTGGTAAGTAACTTGACCTGACCTATTTTGGCCTGCCAGGGAACCTTTAATGATCACAAAATGCTCCAAAACATGACTTCCTCTGCTTGGCATCAATTGAAAAATAAAAAAGCGTACTCACAGAAATATTCAGAGTTGCCAACTGAACAAAAAAGTTAGTGCTCGAGTCTTTATTTCCTAGTCTTCCCTTGGAAAAAAATGATGATTCTATTGCCGATTTTACCCTGTTTCCAAATTAAGAAAGTAAATATTATTTGAAAAATGAAATACAGTCAACAGGTGACTCTGAGTCTGACTCTGACAGTAGTAGGGCGGGAAGCGGGCCGTGCCTGTGCAGGGAGGCCAGCAAGTGCCAGAAAGCCAAGTGTTGCAGGCCGCATTTTTCTTCACGTGCCATTATAGAGGAAGTAGCCGTGATTATTAGGCGGCTGCTTGGCTCTGACAGCTCTGACTCTCAGAGCTTTAAAATTGGGCTGTAAAACTTGGCTTTGGCACTTGCTGGCCTCGCTGCACATGCCCAGGGTTTACTTCTGCACTAGCAACAGCACTTTGCATGACAGTGCTTACTTGAGTTATTACTGAGGTGGCATGGTGGGAAAAAAAACGATGGATTGGGATGCAGCCAAAGTGATTGCCAGTGGATGAGATGAATTATAATTCAAGCATTCCAACCATCACGTTCTATGTACTTCACTTTAGGAACGGATAATAATTAATGAGGCTCTGAATAAATGTAAAAGTAATTTCAAGTTATATTTGCCATTTGAAGCATGTACAGATCATTATTTATTTAGATGGCATGCTGCATTAAAAAAAATTGATCGCTTTGGTTGGTAAAAGAAAACTAGAGTAATACTAATAATTTGTCTCATTGCTTTTAAATCCTGGTTGTAGGGAAGAAGCACGCTGCGGAGGAAAAGCCGATCTCACTAGCTGAACCCAGTGAACCAGTTCCTCCAGGCAGAACAGCCATCGTTGAAGTACGAGCAGGTACGTGAAGTGGTTTCTACCCAGCTTATATGAACTAAGTCAGAGTTGCTCATGTTTTCTATTGTTGATGCAACCGCTGCACTAAAATGCAGCAAACTTTCCATTTACCATTTTATTGTTCTGTATTGCTATTTTTACTCTTGTGGGCCTGGGACTTGTAAAATGGACATGCTCATTTTTCTGTAAATGTTCCTCTGCCTTTCATTGCGGTCACGTTTATGCCAGAACATTGACCCAAAACCATTCCAATGAGCACAAACAGCAAATGGCATGCATTCGTACATTTTCCATTTGCCTTGATTGCAACATACACAACAGATGTTGGTTATGTCAGAGAATGGGACCGATAGTCAAACTACTGCCATGATTTTGATGAAAAACCATATGTCCGTGCTGTAGCGTACTCCATACTACTGTGATGTCCTTGGATGGACCCAGGAATTGTTGAAGGGTGATATTTGCTGTTACAAATCAGTCTGATGTACACATTAGCTGCAATTTGGCTTTCTTCATTGTTTGCAAAAATGTGCGATCTTAGATTTCATTAAAAAACTGAATGCTCTTTCTGTCTGTGCGGGGTACCAATAAGAATAAGTCAAAATGGTCACCATCATCATGGGCTACTATTGGAAAATAACAGAAATAATAGATCGATCATTAGAAAGAGAATAACTTTAGTTCTTCTTATACTTGTCTAACCTGGATGTTTTGTACTTCAGGCTTATTATTCCGTGGAGACTGTGGATGAGACCCGGAAGAAACCTGGAAATACTTGAGCAAAGGAAAAGAAAAGAAGACCAGGATCTTTACAGATAGAAAGACCTTTCTTATATATTTTTGTTAATTCTTCTCTTCTCCATCTGAATAATTAAGACGAGTGGAACTGATTTCCATCTTTCTGATTGACAATGAAGAGATTTCTAATGCCAAGTTCAAGTTCGTCTGAGCAAAGTGAAGTTGCAGGTTCTTCTGACAAAAAAGAGGACGGGAAACGAAAAGCCAAGTACAGAAAGTACGATGACCGGTATCTGGATTATGGTTTCACGTGTGTTCAGGTTAATAATGAGGAGCGTCCTCAATGTGCAATCTGTTTAAAAGTTTTGGCTGTGGAATCCATGCTTCCAAGTAAACTTAAGCAGCATCTTGAAAGTCTTCACCCAAATGTGGTCGGAAAGCCAAGGGAATTTTTTTTAAGAAAAGTTACAGAAGCCAAACTACAAAAGTCCACTTTCTCAAAAGAAGCCAAAATTAATAGTAATGCCCTCTTGTCTTCATATAAAGTGGCCTATCGAGTTGCACAGAGTAAAAAACCCCACACAATTGCAGAAGAGCTGATTTTGCCTGCTGCTGTTGATATGATAACAATCATGCTCGGCGAAGATGCGGGTAAACAGCTGCTGAAAGTGCCTCTTTCTAATAATACTATCAGCCGGAGGATAAATGATATGGCTGAAGATATTAACGATCAGCTCATTTGTAATCTAAGAGGCAAAGACTTTGCACTCCAGTTGGATGAGGCAACAGACAACCACAAAGACACCCATCTTATTTGCTATGTCAGGTTTCTATACGAAAAAAAAATTGTTGAGGATTTGTTGTTCTGTAAAGAAATCAAAGGTGGAACTACAGGTCAAGACTTGTATGCGGTTGTGGATGATTTTATGCAACAGAATCAAATTGACTGGGAGAGATGTGTTGGAGTTTGTACAGATGGGGGTCGTTCAATGGCAGGATGCTACCAAGGACTTCAAGCTCGCATACGATCTAAAGTGCCTAATGCTGTTTGGACGCACTGTATAATACACAGAGAAGCACTGGCAGCAGGAAACCTCAGTGAAGAACTGCATGGTATTCTGAAAATACTTATCAAAGTGGTAAATTATATTAAAACAAGACCAATGAAAGCAAGATTTTTTGCTAAACTGTGTGAGGACATGGGTGCTGAACACTCATGCCTCTTGTTCTACAGCAGTTCTCGGTGGCTGTCTCTCGGTAACTCCCTGCTTAGAGTGTATGAGCTGAGGAATGAAATATACTCATATCTACACGATGAAGAACATTGTTTTGCTGACAAATTTATTGATGCAGACTTTCTAATACAAATGGCTTTTCTTTCTGATCTATTTGAAAAGCTGAATGCACTGAACAAGTCCTTGCAAGGCAATAATACTAACATCTTGCAACTGTCAGACAAAGTTTCAGGCTTTAAGAAGAAAGTGATCCTTTGGAAAAGCAGTGTAAGCAAAGGTGACTATAAATGTTTTCCTTCATTGGACCAGTTTCTGCAGGACAATGAGATGGCGTTAAAGGAGGAACTGAGGACAGTTTTTGTTCTGTATTTCTCTCAACTGCGTTTTTACCTTGACAAATATTTTCCAGAGGATGAAGTGGAGCCAATACAATGGGTGAGAGACCCCTTCAATGCTGAGATACCTCAGCATTTCAACAATGAGGAAGCAGAACAGCTTATTGATGTTTCATGTGACTTTGCATTGAAAGTAAGGTTCCAGTCTCAGTCACTGCTTGAGTTCTGGTGCCAAACTGGAGATGAATACCCAATGATAAGCAAGAGAGCCCTGCATGTTTTGATCCCGTTTGCTACTTTGTACCTTTGTGACGCTGGTTTCTCAGCAGTTGCAGTGATAATGTCAAAATATAGGGCAAAAATTAACCTTGAAAAAGAAATGCGTATTTCGATCTCAAAAATAACTCCAAGATTTCAGGAGCTATGTAAGGAAAAACTAGCACATCCATCTCACTAGGATTTTTAAGGTAAATTCGGACTCCGTTGTTTTTCCTGTTCATTAAAAAAGATTTTTTTATTATACAGAAGTTTAACTATTGTTGTGTGGTTAAAAAAAGTTAAGCCATGGAAACATATTTGGCTATTAATCTTGTGTATCATTTCTCACTTAACGAGTTTTTATTAAACAACTGTTATATTTTTATTTTGTTACAAATATGATTATAATACCTTCATTGCATCCCAATTCATTTAAGGAAGACAACAGGAAGTACTCCCGAGGTCGGGCTTTACATCCCGCCCACCGGTAAAAAAAATGGTGGGGAGCCACGGCCAACTGCCAATTGGGTCAAGGGAGCTACAGGCCAAAAAAGTTT
This sequence comes from Calotriton arnoldi, assembly GCA_963921515.1. NCBI lineage: Eukaryota > Metazoa > Chordata > Amphibia > Caudata > Salamandridae > Calotriton > Calotriton arnoldi. The sequence continues at coordinate 48,951 of CAWUFW010017608.1, forward strand.
GGGAACCACTGGTTTAAGGCGTCCCCAGGAGTCATTCCCACCCACTAGCTCGTGGTAGGCATAATTGTGGCATCTCCAGGCACCCACCTCGGAACACTCCTGGACCGCAGTAAGATCAGAAGTGGACTGAACCTGCTGTCTAGAACCTGAGAAGAACCCTGATCCACTGGACAGCCTCTCTCATGCACACAGGACAAAGACGTGGACTCCAAGGGTGGGTCATAACTCTGACCCCCTGTTCAAGCTACAGGGATACAACAACCTACAAGAAACCTTTCCTGCAACTGACCAGTGGCAACTGAATCTGAACTGGAACCTGCTTTTGGCCACTGTCTGACACCTTGTGAATCTCTAAGTACATCCCCTGAGCTCCTTGAGGTTTTAGACATCTACTTCTGTGGTGGATTGAGTTTAAAATAAGAAGGTAAAATTTTGACTAGGACAAACCTGGTTGATGTATCTGCCCCGAGCTCCATTGAGGTTCTGGCCTACTGTGACCATCATAGGCACTTTATGCTTTCAATTTCTGACAAGATTAAAAAGATAAATCTCTATCAGAAATTCTCCCAAATTACGTTCCACAGATGTGGCTATATGTGTGGGTTCCCAGAACTACCTGCCATACAATCCCAGAGTCTTGAGGTGAAAAGGAACTCATTCTTGACCATATTTGAAACCACAGTAGTATGATGACTTCCAAGAATTTACATCAGCAAAACGGCGAGGGATTTTATGTGCCTCATGAGAGTTCCCATGAAGATCCAGCATTATCTGAGTGCCCTCCGCTTATGGTTAGCATGTCAGACCATAGGGAATTGCCAGAGGGCTTGTGTATATAAAGTAGTGAAAGGGTGGAACCCTGCTCACAAAATAATTTCTGTAGGAGAAATGCTGTACATGGATCTGCTTATGCTGATTAGGTGGAAAGGGCACAGCCAGTCCAAGGCAATCCCACATACCCCCCCTGTAATTTAAAATGTCATACAATGTGGTAGAAATGGGGGTCTCTAGTTGGCCATGGCTGGCGCCAATGTCCAAATAGGGACCCTTCTTCCTAAGTCAGGGCAAGTGGGCTACCCCCTTAGATAACCCCTGCTCAACCCTGTGGTAACGTAGCACGAGCAGTTAGGCCTATCTCAGAGGCAGTGTGTGAAGCATTTATGACCATGCACAATAAGGCAGTAACGACACCACAAAAGGACACAACTCAAGTAGGTATAGAAAAATAGTATCTTTATCTAAGGTTTAGCACGAGACTCTCAAAAGCGTTTAACCAGTCACAATGCACGTAAATCAGTAGGGACTTAAAAAAGGCAATAACGTATTCACCAGAACGTGGCACTGACTGAGTTCAAGGCCTGGGTCTACGCGACCCGTTGTGCACCAGATACCTGCCGTTGGATGGGGACACAGCACGTAGCTTCTCGAAGAAGCGGAGATGGTGACAGGCAGACTCCCAGCGACCACAGTTCTCGACTGCAGTGGTCCGTAACGTGCACTCACAATGATTCGGGCACTCTGGGACAGGCGGGCCCTCAGCGGCAGCAGCACGCGGCGGCCCAGGCTGGTGGTGGCGATGACTCTCGTTGTGCAGCTCCGTGGTGGGCTCACAGCGGCAGCAGCTCTCTCCTAGCTGCGGCGGCCCACAGGACGTTTCACAATGATGCAAAGTTGACAAAGGTGCGGGCACTCAGCGGCAACAGCTCTTAGCTGCGGCGGCCCACAGGACAAATCACAAGGATGCAAAGTTGGCAGGGGTGCGAGCACTCCGCGGCAGCAGCTCTCTTAGCTGCGGCGGCTCACAGGACAAATGACGATGGGGCACAGTTGGCAAAGGTGCGAGCACTCCGCGGCAGCAGCTCTTAGCTGCGGCGGCTCACAGGACGAAGGACGATTTGGCAAAGGTGCGAGCACTCAGCGGCAGCAGCTCTCTTAGCTGCGGCGGCTCACAGGACGAAGGACGACCTCGACCAGGCTGGCATAACGGCGGGTACTCAGCGGCTACAGCTCTCTTAGCTGCTGCGGCCCACACAGATTCAGCGAAGGTTCTGAAAGTTCCAATTAAGGCGGGCAGTCAGCGGCAGCAGCTCTCTTACCTGCGGCGGCCCACACAGATTCAGCGAAGGTTCTGAAAGTTCCAATTAAGGCGGGCACTCAGCGGCGGCAGCTCTCTTAACTGCGGCGGCCCACACACAGAGTTAGCAAGGGTTACCAGTCCGCGTTCCCCGCAGTAGAACTAGAGGTTCCGGATTACTCGACGGAGGCCTCACCTGCAAGTAGAATCCCTAGCACAGGAATTCAAACGGCTGACTGGGTGAAGTCTAATGTCCCTGAGACTTCGGCAGGAGGCGCTCTCAATTCAGGCCCTTGGGTAGTTTCTTCGCAAGCTTGGTGAAAGTTTCAAAGTCCTTTCCTCTGTTCACTCGGACAGAGTTTCGTCTTGACATCCAGAAGGAACACACTTGAAAAAGGTTTCAGCGCAGCGTTTTATACCTAAAAAGTCTTTGTTCTCTAAAGTCACAAATCACGGAATCCGGCCAGAACCAGTTCGGTGGGGTCGGGGAGCACTTGGTTTACGAGGCGGCATCCTGCCCTTGGAGAATCAAGGGGTCTGCTATCAAACGCCCAGTGGGAGGTGGAGCAATCATTCACCTTGCCAGGCACGGCCCTGCTCTGATAGTCACCCCTCCCCATACTCTAAATGCCGATATCTCTCGCTCTCTCTCTCTCTCTCTCTCTCTCTCTCTCTCCAGCCAGGTCTGACCCAGCTGGCCCTGCTGCTCCAAAACCAGACGGCCAATACACACACTAGCAAAGCCTACAGGAAAGTTTAGGCAAGAAAATACCTAGTTTCTAGAAGAGGCATTTTCGAATACACGGCCTATGCAAATGATCCTAACTAAAAGACGTATCTAAATGTTCTGAGCTGAAACATATCAAATTCGAATTTCCTATCAGGTTCCTGGGGGCAGGTAGGATTATGGGATGTAATACTCAGCCTGCCCATTCGGGCCTAGGAGAACGGATCGCCTCACAATAGTGAACAGTGAAATGGAGGGTAACTCGCTATTAGAACATACTACACAGACATACTTTAAAAGCTGATTCGGCGACAGTCAGCGCTACAGACCCCCCAGCAATATTTGGTCTACCAGCCCTGGGCACACAGTGCACTTATACTAGGGACTGAACGAGCCAATTATGGTTATCCCAATAAATACAGTCATCTTTACACAGGGAGCATTCGCGCTGTGGCACTGCGCCCAGAGCATCTAAATCCAGCCAACATAAAAGATAGGAAGTGTAAAGAGGAAGGGAGACCCGCGCCAATGATACCAGGTCTAACACGCGTCCCCTCCAGCTGAAATGTGGGGAGAACTTAACCATCCCCTTGGGAGTTCTCATCACTAAGGCGGAAAAATCTGGACAGACCGTCCGCATTGGCATGTTCTGTACCAGGGCGGTGTTCCACCGTGAAATCCATACTCTGTAGGGAAATGGACCACCTCAACAATTTGGGATTCTCACCCCGCATATGCATCAACCATCTAAGGCAGTGGTTCCCAAACTGGGGTCCGCGGACCCCCAGGGGTCCCTGACACATTCCCAGGGGGTCCACAGGCAGCAGTCTTAAAAGCAATGCAAAGTTCCTTGTATAATCTGCAGTTTTCGGACAACACTGAAAGTGTCAAGATAACTCGAGTGATTAATGTACCTTCTGGAAAGAGATTGTAAGTAGCGCAGAGGGTTAATATGCCTGCTCCAAAGAACATGTACCATGCATTTTTAATAAAACAGTATTTTATGTGCATAGCTTAGTGGGTTACTGCTTTTGTCACAGAGATTCTTTTGTTACTGTGCAGTTCATAAGTTACAATCATAATTTAGCACCGTCAGCTATGAACTTCCGTCAAAGAGCTGCATGCAAACTGCATGGTACAAGTTAGTATGCCATCTTTTTTTCGCAGTCTTTCCTTATCCTGATGCTGCCAAAAAGGTATGTTTGGGTAGAATTAAATTGTTAAAATTAAAGTCGACGCTAACCACTGTTACGTTCTGAAACCAGATTTTGTTTCTCCAAATCAAGCACTCTTAAAAAATGCTTACCAGTATGGATGACGTGAATCCTACACCTTGAAGTCCCCTCTCCCATATGTAACATTTTCTATACACTGATTTACACACGTATGATTCATTGGGGAGATTTACTAAGCTTTTGCGCCATGTTTGCGTCACAAAAGTGACGCAAAGCAACATAAAATCTTTTTTGTAATTTACTTTCCAGCGCTAAACTTGTTCCCATGCAACCACCCAAGGTTTCTCACGCTAAACCCAATTTAGTAAAAACAGTAGATTGGGTTTAGCGTGAGAACTGCGCCCGTTTCAACTAGGCACAAGGAAGGAGAAATGCTTGAAATCCTCCTTCCTTTTCCGACTTTGCATGCGTGCTGCACTGTGCAGCACGCATATAAAGTGGGAAAAGCTTTTCCTCGTGTCTAGCATAGTATTTTGTACAGGAAGGGTACCCTTCATGTACAAAACCTATGCTACACTCATGCACACACCTTAGCGCTAAGGTGTGTGCATGGTGCAGGGCTACTGAAATTGGCGCCGGCGCAAGGGAAAGGGGGGGAGAGAGCCATAGCTTTGAAAATATGGTGCTCCCCTGCTCCCTCCCTGTCGCACAACGCAGCGCAGCCTCGCGGGGGGCTGCTCTGCATAGCGCCACGTTTTTGTAAATCTCCCCCATTGTTTCTGTATGTGTGTGATGTAAAGTGCTCTGACACCCTACACTAGTATGAGAGATGCTATAAAACAAATTAAATACATTTGACAGAGGTGCTGTGGGAAGAAGAGAGGCACTGTTGGAGGATGATAGTGAGGGATTCATGGAAGAGCCCCAAAAAGATTGTTGTATTGGTGCATAGTAAGGTCATCATTTACTATGCTTTAAAAGCAAATACAATTCAATATATAATTACAAATGTGTTGTAGAATGCACCATTTCCCCCCAAATTTTCTTGGTGGGAGAGCCCCTCAAAGTCCGCTTTGTAGTGGACAGGCTCACTCACTGCACTTGGTGTGCACTGTACAGGGACTGGTCTGACAACATTTGCCAGGGCTGCTTTGGGTTCCAGTCCGGCCCTGTCAGGAGCAGGAGCCTCACACTCTAAAATAAAGCCAAATATTGAAAAGTTAGTCGCAGAGATGCAGCACCAACCTTCCTATTAAAATATTTCGATTTTGCAAATTTTTTTCAATATAAAATACTAAAAGCTTTAGTAATTCGGCTATCTGTTTGGTGTGCACACGTGTTTATTTTTTTCGAATTACTGTTTTAATGTTTGAAATTTAAATCTTACAAATTGCTTGGGGGTCCTCGGCTTCCAGTAGTGACTCAATAGCGGTCCTCAGGAGTCCAAAGTTTGGGAACCACTGATCTAAGGGGGTCTGTGGTCTGTCTGAACCCGGAAGTGAGTCCCAAACAGGTATGGTCTCAGCTTCTTCAGCGCCCAGACCACAGCAAATGCCTCGCGCTCAATTGCACTCCACCTCTGTTCCCGGGGAAGTAACCTCCTGCTTAGGAAGGCTACCGGTTGGTCCAGCCCCTCCTCCTTGATCTGTGACAGAACAGCCCCTATACCATGCTCTGAGGCGTCTGTCTGAACAACAAATTCCTTTGAAAAATCGGGCGCCTGAAGCACGGGTGCAGTGCACATGGCAGTCTTCAGGGCGTCAAAAGCTTTCTGACAGGTCAGTCCAGTTTACCTTCTTTGGTTGCTTCTTAGAAGTCAGCTCAGTCAAGGGTGCAACAATGTTGCAATATCCCTGGACAAACCTCCTATAGTACCCTGTGAGTCCTAAGAAGGCTCTCATTTGCGTCTGAGTCTTGGGGGGAAGGTTCCCACGCCAGGATAGTTTCAATTTTGGGCTGAAGGGGTGCCAAGTGGCCGCTCCCCACCTGGTGCCCCAAATACACTACAGAACCCTGCCCAATCTGGCACCTACTGGCTTTGATTGTGAGGCCTGCCTTCCGCAGGGCCATCAATACCTCCCAGAGGTGGTGCAGGTGGTCCTCCCAAGAGGAGCTAAACACCGCAATGTCATCCAGGTAGGCGGCACTGAAGTCTTCCAGCCCAACCAACACCCTGTTTACCAACCTCTGAAAGGTGGCAGGGGCATTCTTCATTCCAAAGGGCATCACCCGGAACTGGTAGTGTCCATCGGGTGTGGAGAATGCTGACCTCTCCTTTGCTCCCTCGGTCAAGGCGATCTGCCAATACCCAGACGTCAAATCAAATGTGCTGAGGTATTTTGCAGCCCCTAACCGATCTACGAGCTCATCAGCCCTGGGGATGGGGTGCGCGTTAGTCTTTGTGATGGAATTGAGGCCCCGATAGTCCACGCAGAACCGAAGTTCTGGGGTGGTACCAGGCGCTGCAGCTTTTGGTACCAGGACCACTGTCTGGACCAAGGGCTGCTAGAGGACTCAATCACCTCAAGGGCAAACATTTTGGTAACCTCATCCTTAAGGTGGGCCCTTACCCGGTCAGTCACTTGGTAAGCCTTGTGCTTGATGGGAGGACTGTCCCCAGTGTCCATGTCATGGGCACACCAATCAGTGGCACCAGGGAGAACAGATCACTGAATTGCCCCCACAGTTGGCGACAATAACCCTGCTGCTCAGGAGTCAGGGTGGTGGAGAGGACCACACCCTCCACTGACCCATCTCGCTCCCCTGCACACAGGAGGTCAGGAAGGGGCTCGCTCTCCTTCCCCATCCCAGCATCTGTGGCCAGAAGCATGCCCACGTCAGACCTCTCAAAGTGGGGCTTCAGTCGGTTAACATGCAGGACCCGCAAAGGGTTCTGGGGAGACTGCAAGTCCAACACGTAGGTAACAGGACTCTTGCGCTCCACCACCTCAAAGGGGCCGGTCCACCTATCCTGGAGTGCACAGGGCTCCACCAGGGCCATGACCCGAACCTTTTGTCCAGGCTGAAACTCGATCAGAGTGGCATTCTGATCGTGCCAGCGTTTCATCTCTTCCTGGCTGGCTTCCAGGTTTGCCTCAGCAAGTTTCCTGAGACGCCGGGTCTGGTTCCTGAAGGCCAGCATGTATCTAAACACATCCTGGGGAGGTTTCCTGGGAGATTGCTCCCAGCCTTCCTTGACCAGACTCAGAGGCCCTCTTACCGGGTGACCATAGAGCAGCTCAAAGGGACTGAACCCTAAGGCAGAAGTCTTCAAACTGTGGGGCGCGACCCCCAGGGGGGTCGTGGAGTCCTAGGAAGGGGGTCGCAGATTCCCCAGCTACACTTGTCCCTGTAAAAAGACAGCCGTCCTGGGACGGCTAATTGAGATCGTTATCAGATACTTGCCTGAATGAAAGGCAAATGCGCTGGTAATCTGCAAGTGTAAAGGATGCTTGGGAGCAGTTCTGGCTCTTTGTGAAGACAAAGATGTGTGTTTTTTTAGTTGAAGTGCAAAGAGTTAACTACTGGGCTGGGAAGTTCTTGCTTTTAATTTTAACTGAATTTACACAGCCCTTTGTGTCCCTAAAGAGGTGTTGAAGGGACAGTTATGTAAAAAACAGGAAACTGCATTACATACGCTCTGGTATTATTAAAACCTACATTTTGAAAGCACCATTTTATTGTAAAACTATTCACACGTTTTGCAGCATTGTATCTTCCCTGTGTGTAATGCAAGTATAACAAATGTACTTACATATTCATAGTGCTTTCCGTCACAGGCTGTGACTTCGTAGCACTAAAAATACACATCACTATTCTCCACTGCACCAATCAAGATTTAATTCTGTAGTTTTCTGGTTACACACAGACCGCTGCAGTGCATTAACTAATAGATGTTTCATAATGTACTACAGTCCATTTCCCACTGAGCAATAACTTATTTTATTTATTTTTCATTTACACTGCCCATTATTTTATATGTAGATACCTGAAGGTAAAAGACCTAAAAAACGCACAGAATATTTTGGGCTTATTTATGAGAAGCTTGCATTGCCACAGCATCACTTTTTTTGATGCTCCGGTGGCGCAACCATCTCAACCATACCTATGAGGCAGTGCAAAGTCACCCTGCATGGCTTTGCATTGCCTCATAGATATGGAGTAATCAGTAAGACATAGCAGCGCAAGTCACTGCGTTGCCTTACTCTGCGTCAAGGAGGTGTTCCATGGGCTTTGCGTGGGGTTCCCACGCAAAGCCCATGGATTTTGATGCTGCCCCATATTTACAAAATCACGTAAACCAGGGGCAGCTCCAAAAACTGACGCCTCTCCAGTGGAGGCGTAACGAGGAGAAATGTTTTAATTTCTCCTCGTTTTTTCCTCTTTCCATGTGTGCTGCATGCTGCAGCTCTCATAGAAATAGGAAAACGCCCCTCAGGATTGTTTTGGTGAAGGAAGGTGCCTCTTCCCGTACAAAAACAATTCTGCCGACGTTGGTGCTAGGCAGCAATTTGGGAAGGGAAAAGGACTGGAATGCACCGTATTTCATAATTACAGTGTATTCCTGCCCTTTCACATTGGCATTGGGCAGCGCCGCAAGAAGACTTGCAGTGCTGTCCTACGCCAATTCCTCATAAATAAGGCTCTTTGTTTTTAGCTACACCTTTGGCTACACCCCTACACTCAATGACCTTTGGTTTGCTAAACACTGTTTAATACAATTTCCCCACCGTAAAAATATTTGCTGTGGTAATTGGGGGCTGTTAGAAATGGGGGTCTCTAGTTGGCAATGGTTTGCACCTTTGTCCAAGTAGGGACCCTTCCTTCTAGTCAGGGTAAGAGGGATACACTACTGAAATAACCCCTGCTCACCTCCTTGGTAGCTTGGCACGAGCAGTCAGGCTTATTTCAGAGGCAGTGTGTAAAGGATTTGCACATAACCAACAGCAATACACTGAAAACACTACAAAAGGACACCACACCAGTTTAGAAAAATATCCAGTTCTTTATATATTCAAAACAAGACTAAAACGATAAAAATCCAACATACAGTACTTAAAAATATGCACTTTGCGGGGAGCTGGCGTCGGTCGGTTGGTCCAGACTACGGTGTGGGAAGGGGCAGTGTGTCGCAAGACTTGGGAGCAGTGGCCAAAGCCACGGTGCGGTCACGGTTGTCGAAGTCAGTGACGGCGTCGGTGAGACCAGGGCGGTGAAGTGAAGCGAGGCGGTGCGGAGTGCAGTGCCCACAGGTCACAGTGCAAGCAACAGCTCGGCGATCGTCATCATTGAGACCAGGGTTGCGGTGCAAGATGCAGCGGCGCCCTCTGCGGTGCCTTCAGGGCATGGAGCCAGTGGCCGAGTCAGTGACGGAGTCGGTTGCTTTCCCCCCTCTGTTGCAACTGAAACCACGGTTCCAGAGGCAGTACCCAGAGGTCAGTGAAGGCTTTGCGGTCCCTGAGACTTCAGAACAGGAGGCAACAAGTTAAGAAAATTCAGACCAGTCCTTTCACTGCCCAAGACAGAAGCAGCAACTGCAGGCCAAACCAACAAAGCAACAACACAGCAAAGTTGCAGTACTCCTCTTAGCAGTTCTTCCAGCTCTTCTTGGCAGGTTCCTTGATTCCAGCGAGTTCTACAGTTCTAGGTTCTGGACCCCAATATTTATACTCCGTTTCTCTTTGTGCTTTTGGGCAGAGAGTGCCTGTGCCCAGCCCAAACCAGTTCCATCCTCTCTGGCCCAGCTTCCTGGCAGGAGGTGGAGACAGCACTGTCCAAGGTAGACCAGGCCCAATGTGGTGCAAGATAATCTCCTCCCATTACTATAAATACAGCCCACGTCTATTCAGCTCAGCCCTGACTCATCCAGGAAAGGAAGGACACACCTTGACCTCCCCAGTAGCTGTCTGATGAGAATGCACATCCCCAGCCCTTGTCACTCCAAAGCCAGACAGTCAATCCACAAACCCAGCAGAGGCACACAGGATGGCTAAGCAAGAAAATGCCTACTTTCTAAAAGTGGTATTTTCAAACACAGAACATAAACATCATCTTTACTAAAAGATGCATTTTTATATTCTGAGTTCAGGCATGCTAAACCCCATTTCTCTATCTTGTCCCAATGGGAAGATATGCTCATTAGATGTTATAAGTAAAGTCCCATTATCCTATGAGACAGATAGCCTTTCCATAGTGAAAAATGAAACGCACTGTAATTCACTACCAGGACATGTCACACACACCAGTACATGCCATACCCTTAATATGCACGGCACCCTGCTCACAGGGGTACCTTGGGCCTACCTTAGGGGTGGCTTACATGTAAGAAAAGTGAAGATTAGGGCTTGGCAAGTGGGGGCACTTGCCAGGTCGACATGGCAGTTACAAACCGTGCAGACTCTGCAATGGCAGGTCTGATAACCCTTTTCAGGGCTGCATGGGTGAGTGGCACAATCAGTACTGCAGGCCCAACAGCAGCATTTGATTTACAGGCCCTGGCACCCTCAGTGCACTTTACTAGGGACTTACTAGTAAGTCAAACATGCCAATCATGGAAACACCAATCCATAATACAATTTACAATAGGAGCACTTGCACTTTAACACTGAACAGCAGTGACAAAGAGCGCAGAGACACTGCACCAGCAAAAACAGAGTCAAAACTAGGTCAGAAAGGAAAAAAAACAGGGGAAACATGCCAAAAGATGGCAGGTATAACAGGGGCATTTATAGTTATCAATAGATGTTGATGATGAGAACCAGTTTCTAGAAAATATTGTCCGAAGGGGTCCTTACACCTAAGAAGTTTTGACAAGGGGGTCTCGACATCAAAAAGTTTGAAGACCACTGCCCTAAGGACTTCTGTGGCACCTCACGGTAAGCAAACCACATGCATGGCAAGAGAACATTCCACTTACGCCTCATGGGCTCACCTAGGCCCATAATCATGCCCTTAAGGGTCCGGTTGAATCTCTCCACCAGCCCATTCCCCTGGGGGTGGTAAGGAGTGGTGAACTTATACGTTACCGCACGCTCCTCCCACAGAGACTTCATGTACTTGGAGATGAAGTTAGTTCCCCTATCGGACACCACCTCTCTGGGGAATCCCACACGGGGAAAAAATTCCCATAGGGTGCCCGTCCCACCACGGGGGCCGTCACTGTCTTGAGCGGGATGGCCTCAGGGTACCTGGTGGCATGGTCCACCAAGACCAGGATGAACCTGTTGCCCATGGCTGTCTTGGGATCCAGAGGCCCCACAATATCAATGCCCACTCTCTCGAATGGGGTACTCACCATGGGAAAGGGCTGTAGCGGGGCCTTAATCTTCCCCCCCACTCTTCCCACTTGCTTGGCAAGTCTCACACGTCCTGCAGTGAGCATCTGAGCTCCTGCGCATCTGGGGCCAATAGAAGTGGGTGACCAGCCTCTCCAAGGTCTTGGTCTGCCACAGATGTCCGGCCAGTGGCACATCATGAGCCAGCCCCAGTAGGAAGGTCCTGAAGCGCTGGGGTACCACCAGCACACAGGCTGACCCAGGTTCAGCAACCTTAGGCTCGCTGTAAAGGAGGTCATTCTCCCAATAGATCCAATGTGACTCTGTCTGATCACCTGTGGCCTGGGCGGCGGCCTGTCGCCGCACCCCCTCAAGAGAAGGGCAGGTTCTCTGTTGCTCGCAAAATTCTTCCCTGGAGGGCCCCCCTTCCTGCTACCAATGGGTCAGCTCCGGTAGGTCCCCCAGTTCAGCCACTTGTTCCCCTGTAGGTTCCAGGGCATCCCCCTCAAGGTCTGCTCCCTCCGGGACCATGGGAACCGCAGGGACCGGTTTCTCACGCCCCCACCCCTTCTCTTTGAGGCAGGGTGTAGTGTAGTTCCTATTTCCCTAATAGGCTCTGGTCAATGGTGGTTGGACTGTGAAAGTCCGCATGACATATTGGACCAATTGTCTGTAAATTTTTATTCACTCTGTAAGTTGAGTAAGTAATTCCTCATCTGACATTATATCGAGTTCAGGATGAGGAGTGTAGCCGGCTAGAATCGGCCATGTTGCTCTTGGTCTACCTAGTGGACCAAGCCTGGTAATGTTTCTGTGATGTTTTAGGGCGCCTTTAAACCAGAGCTGATGCTCCTGGTATGTTAGTGGAATTTCAATATCCTCGAAAGGAATATATTCCTCTGGTGGTTCATCTTCTTTGTAGAAGTGAAACAGTTTTCTGACTGATTTGATTCTGGGAATACTATCCATGAATAGAATACCTCTGTCTGAAAGGATTCGTGTGCCTCTATCACGAAAACTGCTCTACCACCCCTTGGTGGTAGGCCGTGTTTTATAAGTTTTAGAGTGATGGCTCTTAAGTTTGGAGCGATGTCTATAACACCCTCCTCGGTTTCATTAAAACCTGTAAGGTTAAAAGCTGTTACGACTGATTCAGCCGCAGCTACACCGTTCCCGGTGCCATTGTCCCCGTTAGTGGATATTTTGTTTTTTGAAAAATGTAGAACAAGTTTCAAGGAAACAAAAAGATAAGGTGCACAATATTTTGGAACACTGTATCCTTCAACGTTGAACAAACCAAACAGCTAATATATAGGGTTCTTCCCTATTTAGCTTTGGCGGATACTTAACCCTAACCTCTCCAGACGTCTTATGGAGTATGTGAGTAGTGGTCTCTGAGAGAAAAGCACGACTGAGTTACTCAGTATCTAGCGTCAAATTACCGCCTAACCAAACGTTTGGGCGCCATGTAGTGTAGTTCCTATTTCCCTAATGGGTTCTGCGCATTGGAATAATATACCCTATAGGCTTGACATAGGACTGAGGTCGGTATGTCCCTATCGAGTATATTAAACTTAATTACTTTGTGCCAGCTAGCTCAGAGGCCACTAGAAACTCCTTGAAAACAAGAAGGGAGTAGTTTCTGGCAACCGAAAAAATGACAACTTTGTTTCCCTTTAGAATCGGAACACTTCTCAGAATCGTGGAAACAATAGATAAGTTTCACTCCGCTCAATCGTGCATGTTTAGTTTCCTCCGAGTTACACAGAAAGAATAGACGGGCGTTTCAATAAAAGGATTTATTGAACAGTCTTGTTTCTCGTGTAAGAGATATGTGCTGTTACGATCACAAGACTGTATGCAAGATATATAATGTACAGCGTAAGCAGTAGAAATAAATACTGCGCTAGCATTATCTTTTAGCATATATTTACGTACATAAATAACATGAGCTAAAAATGCGAGTACTCATACGATGCGTCTCTAAGCTAGTTCTACCCCAGTGTACCTAACGTAGTCTAGGTGTAGGGAAAGGTAAGAAGTAGGTGAAGTATTCTCTAGTATGGTATACTAAGAGTATGTATGCCAAGAGTCCCTCTAGGTTCTAGTCAGCTCCATACCTTGAGAATGAGAGAGGTGGGAATCTCTTGCCGGACTCGAACTCTAATACCCCGCGAAGGAAGTCAGATCACTGGAAGCTGGATTCTTTGCGAGCAGGGATGACAGCGTCTTCTCAGTGCGTCAGGCCGGGATACGGGCTCATCTGAAGTCGAGGTCTCCTCTAACTTGCTTGGGCAAGGGAATGTATATTTATACCTGGTAGGTACTTTGGAATGTTAGCATTGACGTGAAGTCGGACAGAGGAGGACGTCAGGAATGAACCCTTAAGGTATAGCGGTTCATGTATAATAGATGAGTTCTTGGAGAAATCAATCCTGTGCTAGGGGAACTCCCGAGAGCTTAAGGGTCTGGTTTCTAAGAACTTGTTGTGACGTTGGGGTGGACAGATGTCGGTGACCAGGCCTGTATTTGGAGTGCACAGCTAATGCCTAAATAAGGACTGGGATTCTATGCCTATATAAGGTCAATGCGAATTGTGCCTAAATAAGGACATGTTTCAGGAAAACCTATATACGGACACCTAAAGCGGAATACAACACCCACTCCACTTTCGTATGAACGATAATACTAAATGCTAAACATGAAATTGAGTACCACATATTGCTAAAAACATTTCTAAAAGCATATTAAAAGGAGTTTAAAATAAACTGTTGAATGCAATAGGTACTGTACATTTTAAGCATTGTTTTCATTCTAAGCATATATTGGAAATAAAATGCAACATGAATGAATAAACAGTAATATATACATATGACGAAATGATTGATAAGTATTTCAAAAATTAAAGCCATTTCATATCATGGAAGTATATGAAATTTTAGACAAGGTGACAATGTGTCCCTGGAAGTATTCAAAGAAGTCCGTTTTATAAGAATAGTTCTACTGTAAGCAGATTGATTTGCCATGTAGTTTCAAAAGTTTAAAAAAGAAAAAGTTTAATTTTGGGAAGAGTTCCAAGTTTTGAAAATATGAAGGACAAATTCATTGCGTCCCTGGTACACTGTGAGCCGAATCAAAGTCAGTGTATGGGTCTGGTGTAAACATGAAATCATCTATTTCCGTAGAAAAAATATCCTCAACTGATGTTGGTGACATTTGGAACACCTCGTGTAGGAGATTAATTGCACAGAGATGTGAAGCATCGCCCTCAGCATAAGGTGCTGCAGCAATGTTCGCGTCCGTTGTTACCTGTGTGCCTGTTGATCCATCTCGTACCTCAGCAGCAGCCGGAAGCGTCTGTGAGATCTCAATGAATGCCGTCATCAGGATTGGTAGCCTCTGGGGACAACACAGAGCATGGGCCGTTATCGGGTCCAGCAGAGCATCGATATCCGTTGGCATGACTGATGGAAGTGTTAGACAGGTGTCTAGCATGCATTCTTCACCGCAAAGCAGGCAGCGTAGAACAGGTAAGATGCAATCTTGCCAGATTGGCCTGAATGACAGGAACCATGTTGTATTAAGTTCCCGTAGACGAGGTATGCCCAAAAGCTGTACTATGCACTTCCGTTCTAGGAGAGCCTTCTCCACATTGCTCGGAGTGATGTCGGTGGACAGGCTTGCCATAGCGTAATAGTAGGAATAGAAATGGGATTCCTGCAACAAGTGCTAGAATTAATGGCACACCACCAAACACCGAATGTGCGAAGTTTGGGATGATTCCGAGGACTGCTTCAAAAGCTGCTAACAGTCCCGAGCAGATGGTCTTAAATAAATATACAATTCCGCTTGTATCTGATATGTTAAAGATACGTCCCATAATTTCTACGAAATGTATAGTGCAGTTTGTACGTATTAAAGCCTGTATCTCAGCCGAAGTCCTTGCTACTTGTAGATCATAGGTTTCTTTGGCCGAGGTCAGAGGCACAGTTTGTTGTATAAGCATGGCTTTCATTCTGCTTAAAGTATCAAATCGTATAAAAGAGACATTCAACGAAGGCCACAAAGGCGACTCCCTGACTGTGTCTATTGGGGCAAACAATACTTGCATACAGCAAGTGACCCTGGAGTCTACCGTTACCAGATATGGGATGCCTGGCAACATGCCACAGCGACTCTGATCATTCAACATGAGGTAACTCCCATTAGAAAGTTGACCAAACGTTGGATTAATCACAGCAGCTGGTGTACCTAGCTGGTGGCAGGACAAATTTGCCACAGAACCATTACAAGCCCCGTGTAAAGAAATGTCCTGACATATGAGCGAACCGCTTAGTGCATTTTCACAGTGTGTACCGCTAAGAAACACTTCACGATCCCCACTCCAACATCTGTAACTGTAAGGTAAATCCCAGGATGTCTTAATGTATTCTTTACCCAACCTTTCATATTTGCCTGCTTGCATTTGTTTGAGGCAATACTGAAACTGGAAAGTAGTGACAGGCAGAGTGATTTTGCCATGAATAAGCCATTCTGTAGCTGGTTTTTCTGCCACAGTGAATGGTAATATTTCCAGTTTTTCAATGCTCAGCGGTGTATACTTTGCTCCCCTTTGTGCCAGTTCGATCTGTTTATCAGTCAGATTGTATTCTGCAAACAGAGCCGACGTGTTGATAAAATGCCACGGCACATAGCCCGCTCGCAAAGATTGCAGCGTCCAGCCTAGTAACATAATAGAACGTAACTGAGATTGGCCTTGTTGTAACATGGCTAAATCTTGTTCCAGTATGTCGATCGCAGAGGATGTAATGTTGTCCAATGACTAAATTCTGGATGACAAAGTTGTTAACCCATTGTCGACCACTGTGAGTTTTCTCTAAATTAATACGATCAAGTTCACGTCCTCGTTCTGCGGCCTCTACCTGTGTCACCTTCCATGCTTCATTATAAGCAGCATAGATGCCGGCATATATGAAACGTTTTTGACGCGGTTTTCTTAGTCCTAGCAAGAATTCCCTAAGGTCTGCGTCTTCTTTAAGTAAAGAGAAGTGTTGTTTCACATCCTCAAGTGTAGATTTTTGTAGCCAGTCGAGGCATAATTTTCCTACACTGTATGTTGTTAATACCCCCGGATGTTGTCTTTGGACGTATCGTGGGTCTGGCCTATGAATAGTAAAGCCCTGTGTTTTATTCAGGAATCTTTCTTGACAGATGTTTGTGTCTGTGGGCCAGATCAACCATTTCCTCCAATCAGGATTTGTTCTGTTGAGTTATAGTATTGTGTCAACTGTGACCGCTGCCTGTGTATTGTTATCACTTGCAGGTGTTGGTACAGAAGGTGTTTTCATGTCTTTGATCTTGGCTAAACCAAGGCAAGACGTTTGTTGCCCAGTGTCATTCAAAAACATTATTTGCTGACGGATGATACATGCTCTAAACAAAGCTTCTATCCCCTGCACTTGCCAATCTTTAGAACCCCAGACAGATTTTGTGTCTATTGTCTTTCCATAAGTCGAATCCATGTCTAGACAGTTGGGCAATAAATGCTGCAGAGTAAATCTGTTTTGTATTTGTTAAAATAATTTTCTGTACTGTTTTGCTTACATTTTTATAGTAAAATGTTTCTTGATCAGATGTATTGTACCCTGAAAAATAGAGAAACTTTTTAGCAAACGTTTTTGAACTACCTTTTGGTGGTGTAGGACAATGCTCCCATTGGTTAAACATAAACACATTTCTAGGTGTTGCAGATTTATGCAAAAAATGATGACCATAGTGGTTATAGCAATACAGCTGTTCATAGTCTGATGAACCCTCTAAATATTCATTGTTAGAAAATGCAGCAGACCTTTCTAGATCAAACATCGTCATTTACAGTCTCAAAGTCCCAATCATCAGAATAGGTACTGGACGAAATAAAATCACTTGGTGAATTTTTAAATAAATGTGGAATGTTCAATTGTTCCGTAGGACCGAATATATCGAAATCGGTTTTGTCCCATACTATAACATCCTGTATAGGAACGGCTGTGATGTTCACTGCAGACAAGTCTCTTGCTTCACGATGGGAAGATTTATGTGGTTTCAAAAGTAAGTTCACATTTTTACTTTCAATGTCCAAACGGATGTATCTGCCATTTATAAGCACGCTGATAGTCATAACCAAAGCTAGCCAAAGCAGAAAGAAAAATAATCCAGAGTTTAATCCATGGTGAAACCAGATAAGTCTTTTTCAAAAAATGAAAAAAGTCTTGTACTTGCTGTTTGAAAGTTAATGATGCTGGCGTCGTTTCAGGTTCACTTGGATCCTCAGAAAGCGTATCAAAGTTAATGAAATAGCCAGAAGTAGTTCTGTCAATTGTTGGAATTGCATCAGGATTTGTTGAAATCGCTGGAACCAGTTGATCACTTGTTACATTGGTGTAGACAGGTGTATTTGGACGAACTGTTACTTGAGTTTCAAGAGGGATGAGTTCCATAGCATTGTTGCATAGTCCTTCATCTGTTACTGCTGAATTCTCGATGGTTATCAGTCTTTCAGTCTGAACCTCTTGGATAGTAGTGTGAGGAGTGCGTCTGCTACTAGGTCGGAGTCCACGAGGCCTACTATTTAGTATTGGCCACATACTGTGGTTTGATGAGGTCGATTGACACAAATCTTTTCTCCTTTTTTCCAGCAAGGTGCGGCAGAAGTACTGTCATGTTCCGTGAACAGCTAGGACAGGTACTGGTTGTCTGTAAGAAGGTCCAAATTCCTTCTTGTCCGCAATCTTCTCTCTGACTAGATCCCCAACTTTTGGGATCCAGACAGGCCTTGCTGGGACTGCTGGTTTTTCCCCAGTGGTGGTTGGCTTCAGGAATATGTTGCTTTGTTTCGATCTTAGTTCATTTAGACCCTGTAAAACAGCCAAACGATCTTTGATATCAAAGGGTTTATTTTCCACCACTGTGCCTTTACATTCGAGATCAGGAACCCACATTCTTGTCCCAAATAGGACCTCATATGGAGTGACCCCACCCCCCCCCTAGAGAAGTTCTTGGCAAATTATTTAATGAGCGTTGGACCCCATAAAGATGTTTGACCCACCCATCACCCAAACCTAATACTCTAGCTGTTATAGACTGCTTTATGTCCCGGTTTTTCCTTTCCACAACAGAATTTCCCTCAGGATGGAATGGAGAGGAGTACCGCAATGCAACGCCCAAACTGGCCATGGCTTCTTTGTAAGCCCGAGAGCTAAACGCAGGGCCCTGGTCAGAATGTAGTGTGCCTATTGCGTATGTGCTGATAAAGTCTCGCAAATCTTTTATCACAGTTCGAGCGTCAGCCGTGCGCTGAGGCCATATCCATAGGAACCTTGAGCACGAATCCACTGCGACCATTATATATTTATAGTTACTGTCCCTTTGCAAGGGACCGCAGTGGTCCAGGTAAACACAAGCTAATGGTTTGTCTGAAATTAACAGGGGTGTCTGCGCAGGACGTTTCACTGTGGAAACTTTCATCTGTTTGCATATTTCACATTCTAAAACATAGTTCTTGGTCTGTTTTCTAATGCCAGGCCACCAATATCTTTGTTTAAGTAAAGATACTGTTGTAGAAACACCTGCATGGGCAGAGGCTATCCCTTCATGTGCTGCTAGGATTAGTCCTAATCAACGTTCCATGTTTGTAATTACCCTATCCCCCACTCCAGGGATTCGAGCAAAAGGAACGTTGTTCGCATCAATTACATAAGAGTACTTGAGTGGAAACTTTTTTGGTAATGCTGCACCACTGCCTTTGCTTGTAGCATTGACAGCCAACAATATCTCGATGTCTATTCTCGTTTTTGAATGAGTGATCGCAGCTACGGAAGCCGTGTGAACAGCCCCCTTTGCGGCTTCGTCAGCCAATGAATTCCCTGCAACGTGAACGCCATCACGTTGACGACTCAGAGTATGTATCACGTGAGCCTATGGTAGTTCGTTTTTTAACTGAACTACTTGTTCCCAAAGCGTTTTATGCTTTATTGTGCCACCTTTTGCATGAATACAGTAAAAGGAATCGCACACTATGTGTGGGGAATTCGTGATCTGTACTTTCAAGTACCAGTTTGAATGCTTGTAGTTCAGCTCGCCGAGCTGTATAATCTCCTAGAGATTGAGTTTTTGTGACCATGGGTCTGAAGTTACTATCTCGCATGCGACCTTTAACGATTGCGCACGCCGCACTTTAAGCTTGCTTACCCCCTGTAGCGGGTTGTGCTGATCCGTCGGTGTAGATTATGAATTTGTACTGATCGAGAGGCAGAATTTCTGTGGGCAGAGGACATTCATGTTCATATTGCAGGAACGCCTGTGTTTTTAAATCAGGATCAAAAACATATTCAACATCTGTTGCAGCAAGAGAGTTAACCCATTGTATCCATCTAGGATGTAAAGCTTTTGCATTCGGGATGCTCGCTTTTGTGACCGCTTCTAAGGCTGGTACTGGGGTTACGACAATAATGCGTTTCCCTTGGGCTAGGGCTCTTTCTTTTGCTACAGTGGTTTGAACTGCTGTCAGTATTTTTTCAGTTGAAGTGAAGCGCATTTCTGCTTGTGTATACAAATGTGATTTGTATGCTATTGGTACTTTTTCACCCTCATTAAATGTTAAGTAGGTGAATCCGCATTGACCCGAAATTATTCGGATCACTAAGTTGCGTTGACTTACGCGTGTTTGTAAGTGATTTGTTGCTAACATGTTAGCTTGGAGTGAACGCAAGATTTCTGTGTGTTCTTGTGTCCAATTTTCGATTGAAAAATCGGGTTTGATTAATTCGTAGAGCGGTTTAACCCTTTCTGCGTAATTTAGAATGTACGTTCTTCCAAAATTTAGGAAACCAAGGATGGATGGTAAGTTTTTCGGCGTTTTGGAGGTTGGAGCAGCGCACACTTTTCTAAAAAGTTAGCTGCCAAGCTCTTTCCTTCACTTGAAAGCTCATATCCCAGAAAAAGGACATTGAGATGGGCAATTCTGGATTTTTTAAAGTTGAATTTATAGCCCTCAGAGGCGAAGCCCAATGTAATGGTACTCGCCCTGTTCAAGTGCTTGTTTAGGTCATCGTCTGTCAGATAGATGTCATCGACGTATGACAATGCCTCATTAATATAAATTTGTAGTAACCGTTACCCTCCCTGAGAATGACCCCGGGCTGTTCTTGAAACCTTGTGGGAGTCGACAAAATTGGCGCTGGGTCCCCATTATTGAGAAAGCTGTTAAGTACCTGCTTCCAGGTGCTATGTTTTAACCATTGCTGCTTCTCACCTGACTACGCCACGCTGCCTACCTTACTCAGGTGCTCTCCCCATTATTGCTAGTTTGCACAGTGCTATTTTTACTATTTTATACATTGGCTCGATTTTATATATTGGCTCGATTTTAAAATGGTTAGTATGTTTTTTTTTTTTTTTTAAATGGATATTTGATTTTGAGATATGGGACTCTGACCTGGTTTGTATCCTGATTTCTTGCGCTGAGGCTTCCCCGGTCCGCCGCGGCTTGTGCCGATTGTAGCGGAGGGAAGACCTCGCGTTAGACAGTACTTCCGGATACTCTGGATACTCACTTCCGCTCTGGGTAGCGGTCCAGTTCCAGGCGTACCTATTTAGAGGCACGCTGGAGCGGACGCGCAGCGGACGCGCGCAGCGGGTGCGCCACTGGCGCGCCAAAGGCGCGCCTAAGGCAAGCCCGTCTGCGCCCGTCCGCGCCTGGTCCGGGCCTAGGACCAGAAAATATGGTCCATCTACCGATGATACGCTAAGGTTACAGTACCCGGGAGAGAGCTTAAGAGCGCTTTGCCCCCCTAGACGACAGGCTTGCAAGGTATTTACAGGAGAGGATTTAATAAAATCTGAATGCTCACAATGCCTGTTATGCAATATAAAAATACAAAAGTCCTTAAATGCTACATCGAATTTACACAATGAAGTTTCTTCTTCAAAACTAGTGTTTAATGAACTACAGCTAGCTCTTATTAATGCTAGGTCACTTATCAAACACAGCTATGAAATCGCCGAATTCATTACTGACAACAAGATTGATATACTGTTTATAACAGAAACATGGGGCAATGCCACCTCTGATCCTGATTTTAATATTGCTGTCCCGGATGGCTATAAAGTATTTAGACACGATAGACAATTGACTAGAGGTGGTGGTCTTGCTGTAATACATAGAGTAGAGCTAAGCTCTCACTGCTCAATTGTCGGGTCATCGGACTGCGAGGCTTTCCTTTTAAAATTTCAACACAGGGACAACACTCAATGAATGGTCTATTGATCTATCGCCCTCCCGGCCCTAGAACGACCTTTTTGGCCAATCTAAATTCACTTTTAGAGCTAAGTCTCCAATCCAATTCTTTTATGTTGTTGGGCGACTGGAATTTTCATTTAGAAGCGTTGGAAGATAAAGACACCAAGGAACTACTGGAATTGACTTCTGAACTAGGTCTCAAACAGCTTGTCCAAAAACCCACGCATCTAGCAGGACATACTCTAGATGGTCTTTTTCTAACAATCCCGCTATTTCCAATATTTCTATTCTTCCTCTAACTTGGTCTGATCATTACGCCATTCTCTTTAGATATACGCTCCCTCAATCTAATCCGACCAGCACGGTCCATGCCAGGACCATTGCTAGATCCTGGCACAAAATTGATCCCTTGCTGCTTGTGGACTATTTAGCCCGAAGCCAGCCGGACTTGGAGCTAGAGGCAGAATCCTCAGCCATAAACTATACTACATGGTTAGACTCTAATTGTTCGAAACTTGCTCCTATTACTATGATCAATAAAAATAGGAAAACACCTTCAGCTCCGTGGTTTTCAGAGGCCCTCAGATTAGACAAACAGGCTTGCAGAAGGCAAGAAAGAATATGGCAAACATTATGAAGCACCAGAAAAGGACAAGTACAAAGCTTTGCTTTTAGATTTTAAAAGAAAGCTGATTTCTGAGAAAAGCCAATATTATACATCACAGATAGAAAAAGCGGGGAATTCCAGCAAACAACTCTTTCAAACTGTACAACTTTTGACCTCAGGTAAAAAGAGGAGTCTGCTAATCATAGTCAAGATTTTTGTGATATTCTTGCTCATACTTTTAAATCTAAGGTAGATCAAATTTTTAACCAATTTGCCCACTCCAAGTCACACATTAATATAGAGCAAGAAGACACTGCCAATCTGTCTTTTCTCAATTTTACTCCCACATCAGCAATTCAAATAGCTAAATCTATTTCCATGGCCAAATCAGGTTCACCAGAAGATCCTTGTCCCCCTAGAATATTACATAGTATTAGCCAATTCATGGGACTTTATTTGTCTAAGCTGTTTAACCAGATGATTTTACAAGGATCTTTCCCCACTATATGGAAACAGGCTTGTATCTTGCCTCTTTTAAAAAAAGCTAATTTGAATTCAACCGACCCTGCCAATTATCGACCTATTGCAAGACTTCCTTTGCCTGCAAAGATAATTGAAAAAAATTTAAATGTAGAACTCTCTACTTTTATTGCGGATAGCCAAGTTTTAGATCACAGCCAGTTCGGTTTTAGAGCCAATCATAGTACGGAAACGGCTTTGATTAAAACCACGGAAGAAATTCGATCCTCTTTGGATTGCGGTGGGTCAGCAGTTCTTATACTGCTGGACCTATCCGCAACATTTGATACTGTTGACCATGCTCTTCTGGTCCAGCGATTAAAAACAATAGGGATTGGAGGAGCAGCCCTCTCCCTGTTGACATCCTTTTTATCAGAAAGATCCCAATCTGTCCACCTAGGTAAATTTAAGTCGGCACCTTTTACACTGCCATGCGGGGTCCCTCAGGGCTCATCATTGAGCCCTACGCTTTTAACATTTACGTGGCTGAATTGGCACCATTGATTAGAAGTTTCAATTTGATCCCTACCACCTACGCCGATGATACCCAGTGGGTAATCTCGACAATAGATAAGGATATCAATCATTCTCTAAAACTTCACGAGTGTATGATTAAATTAAGTAGCTGGATGAGCAATCACTGCTTAAAATTGAACTCAAGCAAGACGGAAGTGATCATGTTTGGTAATCTTTCTCCACCTTGGTCCCCTGAGTGGTGGCCAGACAATCTTGGCCCCCCACCTTTACCTGTAATTAAGGCTAAAAATCTTGGCATTATTATAGATGACAAATTGAGCCTGAAACCCCAAGTGTCCTCAGTGGTGTCTTCCTCATACTTTATGATTAAAACCTTAAAAAAAATACTTCCTTTGTTCCTAAAGAATCTAGAAAGACAGTTGTGACCTCCCTAGTCTTATCAAAACTTGACTATTGCAATGGCCTTTATATTAACATTCAATCCTCTCTCCTTAGAAAATTGCAAATGGTACAAAATGCTGCAGCAAGACTCATATTGGATATCCCCAAGTATCAGTCAGTGACAAAAGGGATTCAGGACCTGCACTGGCTGCCAGTCGGTCAGCGGGTAAAATTTAAGGCGCTTTGTATCGCTCACAAGGCCCTTTACAAAGAAGGTCCGAAATTTCTATGGGACCTCTTCAGATGGTATTCCCCCAATAGATCTCTACGATCGGCAAATTTAAATGTGATGCCTACTGTTAGAATTAAAAAAAACGAATTGGGGTGGGAGGAGTTTCAGTTACAATACCATAAAGGAATGGAACTCTCTCCCACTTTATCTTAGGAAGATTCCCTCCCTCCTGGAGTTCAGAAAGCAGCTAAAGACATGGCTCTTTTAGGATCAGTGGTTGTAATGTAATTTGAAGACCGGAAGCGCCAAGACACCTAAGGGTATACGCGCGCTATACAAGTTATAATAACATAACATAACATTTGAGATGTCTAATGTTTTGTATTTTTTACGCACAATGTTATTCATTAATGCTGTGCTATGTGCATTTTGCACTGCAAAAGTTTTAGAACAAGTGTTTAAGTGTCTGTAATCCAAAACTAGACGATATGTATGGTCTGGTTTGGATACAGGAAACAAAGGATTGTTCATTGAGGAGGTGCATGTTTCAATCACCCCTTGGTATTCAAGTTGATCTACGATCTCCCTGACCTGTTTTTTTTTTAGCTTCTTGCTTTATTGGGTTTTGCCTTTGTGCAGTTGGTTCATTTTTTAGATGTATTTTATGGTGAGGTTTGTCCTCATCCCATCCTACATGATTTTTATATAATGCTGGGGCCTGGGCTACTGCCCATTTCCTGGCATGAATATTTTAGGTGAATTAGAATATGGTTGGAGAAGGCAGGCATAATAATGTCCTCGCCATGTGGGCACTCCCTGACAAACTGTGGTGGTCAGTCTTTTTCTGCTAGAAGTATGTCATAGCCCCTTGAAAGTTTTTCCCAAAAGAGTGTTTTAACCTGTCTTGGTATGTCTCCCTCCATTCGGAGTGTTATTTCATATAACTTTTGTGGAGTACTAACCCTGGTGTCTACAGTTTCTACTGTAATGTACTCATTCAAGTCCACGATCTCCAGAACTTCCTTCAGGTTCTGGCGAGCTATTGTGACTTCTGCTGCACTGTCCAGCATTGTCTGAGCCCATTCTCAGTTCTTGAGTTGTGTTCTCCGTATCCTCGGCATGTCTGATCTTCAGACCTGCTACCTTCTTTTTTGAGAATTGAGGTTTTGAATTATTTTTCTGAACGTGTTTGTCGTCTATGGATTTCGCGCGTTCTTCTTTATGTTCTGACCGTCCTCTTCTTTCCGATGTCTGTGACGATATCTGAAAGGTACGAGAGGAACGTGTATCAGTATCTTGAGACCTGTCAGGTTTTTTTTAATTATCCCTATTCCTGCGGTTATACCTCCTTTCAGAGGGCTCCTTTTGAGGAGACCTACCTCTGGATTGAGAACGTTTCTCGTTTGAATTTTGATTATTAGTTTCCCACTTCTTTTTAGAAGATGTAGGAGTTTGTTTAATAGAGTCCTTGTCCGGATTCTCAGATAGTTTTGGCTTTACTGGTCTTCCACCCAAACTATCTCTGCCTAATTCTGCATAAGATTGTTCTATTATTCTGGGTAGTTCTGTTTGATGTTCTGTTACATCAATTTCCCTTAATCGTTGGCGGATCGCCACTGCTGCCTCTCCTTTAATATTAGATAATATTATTGTTGGGACCTGGTCGAAACTTTTCAGTAATTTCATACCTAAATTCAGAGCAGGCTCTGCCCCATATTAGTTTTAAATTTGTTTCAGGACATCTGGTATTACTGCAATTGACGGAACACCATGAGTTTTAGTATAGATGGCAGCAAAGACTGAGCCCCAAGTGGTGCCGTCTTCCAGTTGTGGTGTGATCCCCATTCGTAAACAGATTGTTAGGATTCTGTGTTTCTCATAAGGGCTAGTATTTGGAAATACTGCTTTGATTTGAGTAATTTTTTGAGCTATCCAGAATGGAATTTGCTCACGTTTTTTGGGCATTTTACCCATGACTGCATATAAAGTCTGTGGAGTAATTTTTAGTGTATTCCCCTGTTGAGGGATTTGATTTGGAATGGTCAATGGTGGTTGGACTGTGAAAGTCCGCATGACATATTGGACCAATTGTCTGTAAATTTTTATTAACTCTGTGTTGAGTGAGGAGTGTAGCCGGCTAGAATCAGCCATGTTGCTCCTGGTCTACCTAGTGGACCAAGCCTGGTAATGTTTCTGTGATGTTTTAGGGTGCCTTTAAACCAGAGCTGATGCTCCTGGTATGTTAGTGGAATTTCAATATCCTCGAAAGGAATATATTCCTCTGGTGGTTCATCTTCTTTGTAGAAGTGAAACAGTTTTGTGACTGGATTTGATTCTGGGAATACTATCCATGAATAGAATACCTCTGTCTGAAAGGATTTGTGTGCCTCTATCACGAAAACTGCTCTACCACCTCTTGGTGGTAGGCCGTGTTTTATAAGTTTTAGAGTGATGGCTCTTCTTAAGTTTGGAGCGATGTCTAGAACACCCTCCTCGGTTTCTTTAAAACCTGTAAGGTTAAAAGCTGTTACGACTGGTTCAGCCGCAGCTACACCGTTCCCAGTGCCATTGTCCCCGTTAGTGGACAGTTTGTTTTTTTGAAAAATGTAGAACAAGTTTCAAGGAAACAAAAAGATAAGGTGCACAATATTTTGCAACACTGTATCCTTCAACATTGAACAAACCAAACAGCTAATATATAGGGTTCTTCCCTATTTAGCTTTGGCGGATACTTAACCCTACCCACTCCAGACGTCTTATGGAGTATGTGAGTAGGGGTCTCTGAGAGAAAAGCACGACTGAGTTACTCAGTATCTAGCGTTAAATTACCGCCTAACCAAACGTTTGGGCGCCATGTAGTGTAGTTCCTATTTCCCTAATAGGCTCTGCGCATTGTAATAATATACACTATAGGCTTGACATAGGACTGAGGTTGGTATGTCCCTATCGGGTATATTAAACTTAATTACTTTGTGCCAGCTAGCTCAGAGGCCAGTAGAAACTCCTTGAAAACAAGAAGGGAGTAGTTTCTGGCAACCGAAAAACATGACAACTTTGTTTCCCTTTAGAATCGGAACACTTCTCAGAATCGTGGAAACCATAGATAAGTTTTACTCGGCTCAATCGTGCATGCTTAGTTTCCTCCGAGTTACACAGAAAGAATAGACTGGCATTTCAATAAAAGGATTTATTGAACAGTCTTGTTTCTCGTGTAAGAGATATGTGCTATTACGATCACGAGACCGTATGCAAGATATATAATGTACAGCGTAAGCAGTAGAAATAAATAATACTGCGCTAGCATTATCTTTTAGCATATATTTACGTACTTAAATAACATGAGCTAAAAATGCGAGTACTCATACGATGCGTCTCTAAGCTAGTTCTACCCCAGTGTACCTAGTCTAGGTGTAGGGAAAGGTAAGAAGTAGGTGAAGTATTCTCTAGTATGGTATACTAAGAGTATGTGTGCCAAGAGTCCCTCTAGGTTCTAGTCAGCTCCATACCTTGAGAATGAGGGAGGTGGGAATCTCTTGCCAGACTCGAACTCTAACACCCCGCGAAGGAAGTCAGATCACTGGAAGCTGGATTCTTTGCGAGCAGGGATGACAGCGTCTTCTCAGTGCGTCAGGCCGGGATACGGGCTCCTCTGAAGTCGAGGTCTCCTCTAACTTGCTTGGGCAAGGGAAGCTATATTTATACCTGGTAGGTACTTTGGAATGTTAGCATTGACGTGAAGTCAGACAGAGGAAGACGTCAGGAATGAACCCTTAAGGTATAGCGGTTCATGTATAATAGATGAGTTCTTGGAGAAATCAATAATCTTGTGCTAGGGGAACTCCCGAGAACTTAAGGGTCTGGTTTCTAAGAACTCGTTGTGACGTTAGGGTGGACGGATGTCGGTGACCATGCCTGTATTTGGAGTGCACGGCTAATGCCTAAATAAGGACTGGGATTCTATGCCTATATAAGGGCAATGCGAATTGTGCCTATATAAGAACATGTTTCAGAAAAACATATATACGGACACCTAAAGCGGAATACAACAAGGGGTCTGGGCCATACTTTCAGGCTCCAAACCCTCCTGAACACCCTTCTGAGCTGTCATGGACCGAGTGGTCGCACACGCCCACTCAGGCAGACCCAGCATTTCCAAATGAGACTTCCTCTCCACCGTAGCCCATGGGGAGTTCTCTAGATCATTGCCCAACAGACAGTCTACAGGCATGGCGGGCCTCACAGCCACTTGAAGAGTTCCTGAGACCCACCCCCCCCCCCCCTCTCGAAGGGCACCTGAGCCACTTCACACTGGCTGTCTGAGTTGTCTGCTGACACTACGGGGCAGAATGCATGGGGGGGGGGCAACCTGCTCTCTGGACACTAACCGGGAGCTGACAGCAGTCACATTAGCTCCGGTGTCCCTGAGAGCCTCCACCCTATGGCCATTGATGGTCACCCACTGCCGGTACTTCTTAGTGTTATTAGGCAGTGTGGGGTTAGGGACCTTCTCAAAGTCTCCTAGCGTGACAAGGGTTAACTCTACAGGATCCCACCCACCTTGGACCTCTACCTCCCCCCCCCTAGGGCTACACTGGCAATCTGGCGGGATGGTGCACGAGGGGTACACAAGTGGATGCATGGGGGTCCCACTGGGGATCATAATACCGGTGGCCCACTTGACCACACTTGAAACAAGTGAGTGGCCCCCTCTGAACAGGCCTACCTGTCGGGGACACAGTCTTCTCAGGGGGAGGCTGGGACACCACTGCTTGGTTACTTTGGGGCCCTCTCTGGAACTCCCTCAGCTTACCCTTGACCCCCCCCCCCCCTCACCCCCCACTTCTCTGCTGGGGACCCTGCCCACCTTTGGCGAATTCTCCCACAAAACCTTTGCGGACCTGGGTGCTCACCCAGTGGTTCGCCTCCTCAGCAAGCTTCCTAGGGTTAGTCCGCTTGCTATCAATCAGGTGCTGGCGTAGCTCTGGAAAACAGTTACTAGAAAAATGCTCCCACGCAACCAAATCATACAATTGCTCAAAAGTTTCCACTTTGCTACCCTTTACCCAGCGATCCATTGCTCTGCCGAAAAAGGACACATATTCAACCCACGTGGTACCCTCTAACTTCTTACAGGTTCTAAACCTCTGCCTGTACATTTCTGGGGTCAAACCATACCGGGTCATCCAAGCTTCTTTCATATGGGCATACACCATCCTGCTCTCCTCAGGCAGGTCCAACAGGGTATCCCTACCATCACTCACAAAGCATCCCCACAATCCCGCTCCCCAATCCTTCTCAGGGACCTGGTGGGACACCATGGCGATCTCGTATGCGGCAAACCATTGCCCAATATCCTCACTCTTGTGAAAATCCTTAATGACATCCTTAGGAATATAAACTCTACTCTCAGGAGTTACTAAAGGTATGCTGCCACCAGAGGGGGAGACCGGGACACTCCTCGCCCTGATCTATCTCACTCAACATTCTCTCATGCTCCATTCGCATTTTCTCAAGTTCAAATGACAATCGATCCTTCTCGATGTCTAACTTCTTATTCTCAAGGTCCTTCTGACCTTCCAATTTAGCCATCTCCAAACTATGCCTCCTATCTTTCTCCCTGTCCTCCAGCTCTTCTGGGGTCAGGCTCCTTTGGGATACACTAGTACCTGGATTGGAGGGTGTTCTATCTCTCTCTCCCCCCCCCCCCCCTCTACTGCATCATTCTGCTGCCCTCCAGCATTTTCTTCCTCATCCCCAGCTACTCTCTCGCTTCCCACCAGGCCTTCAGCACCTTCTGGTACTCTTCCTTCCTAGAGAGACCTATCACGGGGACTGCGAATTGCTTACAAAATAACTTCAGCTGTCTGGCAGTATAGGTATCTAATCTATCTTCCTCAAAGGTAAGATCCTCCGAAGAATTGGATGTGGCCTTCCCATATTAGCAGTACTCATGGCTGCGATCAACAATTCAATACTAGAACAACCAACCAACACTAAAAAAAAAAAAATTCGAAGAGGGACAAAACCCCGTGCGTGGCTGCGCTTTTGGCCTGCACTCCCTAGTGGCGTCTACCAGTTATTGTATGTGGATCATAAATGCAAGTCCTGATCCTCACCGCTGACCGCCAATGTTAGAAATGGGGGTCTCTAGTTGGCCATGGCTGGTGCCAATGTCCAAATAGGGACCCTTCTTCCTAAGTCCGGGCAAGTGGGCTACCCCCTTTGATAACCCCTGCTCAACCCTGTGGTAACGTAGCACGAGCAGTTAGGCCTATCTCTGAGGCAGTGTGTGAAGCATTTATGACCATGCACAATAAGGCAGTAACGACACCACAAAAGGACACAACTCAAGTAGGTATAGAAAAATAGTATCTTTATCTAAGGTTTAGCACGAGACTCAAAAGCGTTTAACCAGTCACAATGCACGTAAATCAGTAGGGACTTAAAAAAGGCAATAACGTATTCACCAGAACGTGGCACTGACTGAGTTCAAGGCCTGGGTCTACGCGACCCGTTGCGCACCAGATACCTGCCGTTGGACGGGGACACAGCACGTACCTTCTCGAAGAAGCGGAGACGGTGACAGGCGGACTCCCAGCGACCACAGTTCTCGACTGCAGTGGTTCGTAACGTGCACTCACAATGATTCGGGCACTCTGGGACAGGCGGGGCCCTCAGATGCAGCAGCACGCGGCGGCCCGGGCTGGTGGTGGCGATGACTCTCGTCATGCAGCTCTGTGGTGGTCTCACAGCGGCAGCAGCTCTCTCCTAGCTGCGGCGGCCCACAGGACGATTCACGATGATGCAAAGTTGCCAAAGGTGCGGGCACTCAGCGGCAACAGCTCTCGCTTAGCTGCGGCGGCCCACAGGACAAATCACAAGGAGGCAAAGGTGCGGGCACTCAGCAGCAGCAGCTCTCTTAGCTGCGGTGGCTTACAGGACAGATCACGATGAGACAACGTTGGCAAAGGTGCGAGCACTCATTGGCAGCAGCTCTCTTAGCTGCGGCGGCTCACAGGACAAATGACGATGAGGGAAAGTTGGCAAAGGTGCGAGCACTCCGCGGCAGCAGCTCTCTTAGCTGCGGCGGCTCACAGGACGAAGGACGACCTCGACCAGGCTGGCACAATGGCGGGCACTCAGCGGCTACAGCTCTCTTAGCTGCGGCGGCCCACACAGATTCAGTGAAGGTTCCAATTAAGGCGGGCACTCAGCGGTGGCAGCTCTCTCTTAGCTGCGGCGGCCCACACAGATTCAGCGACGGTTCCAATTAAGGCGGGCACTCAGCGGCGGCAGCTCTCTTAGCTGCGGCGGCCCACACAGATTCAGCGAAGGTTCTGAAGGTGCAAACTAAGGCGGGTACTCAGCGGCAGCAGCTCTCTCTTAGCTGCTGCGGCCCACACACAGAGTTAGCAAGGGTTACCAGTCTGCGTTCCCCGCAGTAGAACTAGAGGTTCCAGATTACTCGACGGAGGCCTCACCTGCAAGTAGAATCCCTAGCACAGGAATTCAAACGGCTGACTGGGTGAAGTATATTGTCCCTGAGACTTCGGCAGGAGGCGCTCTCAATTCAGGACCTCGGGTAGTTTCTTTGCAAGCTTGGTGAAAGTTTCAAAGTCCTTTCCTCTGTTCACTCGGACAGTTTCGTCTTGACATCCAGAAGGAACACACTTGAAAAAGGTTTCAGCGCAGTGTTTTATACCTAAAAAGTCTTTGTTCTCTAAAGTCACAAATCACGGAATCCGGCCAGAACCAGTTCGGTGGGGTCGGGGAGCACTTGGTTTATGAGGCGGCATCCTGCCCTTGGGGAATCAAGGGGTCTGCTATCAGACGCCCAGTGGGAGGTGGAGCCATCATTCACCTTGCCAGGCACGGTCCTGCTCGGATCAGAGTCACCCCTCCCCATACTCTAAATGCCGAGATATATATATATATATATATATATATATCTCTATCTCTATCTCTATCTCCTCCTTCTCTCTATCTTCTCTCTATCTTCTCTCTATCTTCTCTCTATCTTCTCTCTATCTTCTCTCTATCTTCTCTCTATCTTCTCTCTATCTTCTCTCTATCTTCTTCTTTTCTCTTTTCTCTCTCCTCCCCCCCAGTCTGGCCCTGCGGCTCCAAAACCAGACGGCCAATACACACACTAGCAAAGCCTACAGGAATGTTTAGGCAAGAAAATACCTAGTTTCTAGAAGAGGCATTTTCGAACACGGCCTATGCAAATGATCCTAACTAAAAGACGTATCTAAATGTTCTAAGCTGAAACATATCAAATTCGAATTTCCTATCAGGTTCCTGGGGGCAGGTAGGATTATGGGATGTAATACTCAGCCTGCCCATTCGGGCCTAGGAGAACGGATCGCCTCACAATAGTGAACAGTGAAATGGAGGGTTACTCGCTATTAGAACATACTACACAGACATACTTTAAAAGCTGATTCGGCGGGTAGCGACAGTCAGCGCTACAGGCCCCCCAGCAATATTTGGTCTACCAGCCCTGGGCACACACAGTGCACTTATACTAGGGACTGACAGGTAAACCCAACGAGCCAATTATGGTTATCCCAATTCATACAGTCATCTTTACACAGGGAGCATTCGCTCTGTGGCAGTGGCACAGCGCCCAGAGCATCTAAATCCAGCCAACATAAAAGATAAGGAAAGGAGACCCGGGCCAATGATGCCAGGTCTAACACACAGTCAAGGAGTCCAAGAGACTATAAGTAGCTGCATGATCTGTAGTCATTGTTTCCAAGAACTTCTCACAATAATGTGATAGTATATGTTTACCTGTGTGAGCTCTGAAACCTGATTGGTACTCCAACAGCAGTGACTCAAAGTTCAAGTACCTCTGAAGTTGGAATATTACAAATGACTGGGTTATCCTATTACAAAAAAGGCAAGGAGGAGATTGGGTATTAGTTACTAATATCTGTATCAAGACCCACCTTCTCTTTTGTGAATGAGTAGCTACAGCTTCCTCAGATCATTCATGTAGGACCGGTTGAAGAGATGTGCGCACTATAATTGCAATATCCTCTGCAAAAGAAGAGTGATCTTTTGACAGTGGAGCTCAAGGCATTTAACATAGAAACTACTCCTCACTTGTGGAAAGTTAGGCAAAAAACTAAACCTTTTACCTTGGGCATACTGTTCTTCGTCCTCATATTTGTCAGTTGGCATCTGCCCAGAGAATGTTTTTTCCCCCCTTAGGTCAGTTAGCTGGCAAAGCAATAAAAATATATTGCAAAATGTTTAAGCAGAATAATGTTAGAGCCACAGTAACCGTTGACAACCCATAATAGATCTTGAAATAGTCCTGTGTAGTGTTAAAATAGAAATTCAAGTGCCAAAATAGGGTCCTAAAAATATTCAACCTATTTTAGTTTGTGCTAGATAGTTTATTTTGGGGATTGAAAAGCAGCAAGTGGTGCATTCACATCTCATTTTCAGTTATTTGAAACTAAACATGCAGTAGAAATCCACAAGAAGAAAAGTTTGTATTAATCCAGCATGAATCCTGGGAAGATGAAAAAACCCACAAGCTGGTGGATGTGATGTTTAGTTGTTTGCTGAATGTTCTATAGATGTGACCATATAGACAAGGAATCATCACATTAATTAAATTGCTCCTGTGAAAATAAATAAATGGTATTTTCCTCAAAGGCCATTCTCACTGATAGGAAGCACCAGTTGTGCAGGTTCGGAATTAAACAATGTGTGCAGCTGCTGGTTAAAAATTATCTGGATGACGTTCAACAAACAACTAAAAACCAGGATTTTTTTACTTCTTTCTGTTTTGGAATCACCTAAGGGATATATAGCAAGTGTCGGCAACAATCAAGATGCTATCATACCACTAGTATGTTCTCAGAACAAACATTCTTTGAATTGCGGACAGTTTATTACTTATAAGAGGTGTGGTACAGGATGGAAGACATACATTGTGCCGTGGTTGTGCACCATAGATTAGAATGTTATTTTGTACAGAACCTTTCTTCCTCTGGAGGTATTCATGCCCCTATATTTTAAGAGAAACATCTGAGGTGACCCACCAAACTGTAAGGTTTTCAGGGTACAAAAATTGACATTTGAAAAACCTGATCTTTTAGAATTTCATTTCAGTAGAGAATATTTGCATATTTTTTGTTAATTCTAGAAATCTGATTAGAATTAAAAATTTGTTTTTTTGTGAATACGCTTTAAGAGGACAGCTAACTTTCAGATTTTGCCATACAATGAGTACTCACTTTAGAGCAAATGTTTATTTTTCTTAAGCCATTTATTAAAATGCCTTTCGCTGATCTTGTAAGTGTAGGGAAGAGGTGTGGCGCAGCGGCCAGGGCGGCTGACTATGGAACCCGGGGGCTCACGGTTCGATCCCCGGTGCCAGCGGCAGATCAGCCCAGCACCATGTGACTCTGGGCAATAGCTCGCTTAATCTTCCCGACTGCCCCCAGCGCCTTAACGCCCTCGGGTAATTGTTCGCGCTTTACAAATACTGGACATTTACATTTAATTTCCACAGAATATCTGCTGTATAAAAAGAGCCGGGCATGCTGAACTATGTTTGAATTCCTGATCATAACAACTCCTGCACTTGCCTGATGTTCTAACAAAGTTTAGTAGTGCATGTTATCTGAAAAAGAAGCCAACAAAGAGGATGCAGAAGTACGGAAGATTGTACTGAATTACAGAGAGTGAGTCCTGGGTGCAAGATGGCCCAGAACAGAATTGCTACGGTTTCCCTTCTTGCTGTGTCTGATTTCCCATCTCTTTTGATATACAGGAAGTACATAGAAAGTGTATAAAAGAAAGGGAGGATTTGCAGGTTATGGGCATGGCTCATGGATATTGTGGTTTTGCAGCATAGACCTCTTCTAGATTCACAAACTTGTGCATATTCCGCCATCTAGTGGTTGGAGTCGGAAAGTGCTTTATATTGGTTTTTTTTTTTTCTGTATTTTGGGTGGTTGGGAAACCTGATCCCTCTGGTGAGGCTACCACCCCCCTGGTGTGTGTGCAAGCCCTGAGATTATTTTTTCCGCCATGGAGATCGGAGGTGCACTAAAGACTTCTCGGAAGGGACAGCAGCTGATGCAGGAAAGGTACAGCCACCAGAAACTCTGGAGAGAAGGGGTACCAAATGCGTGTACCCTGTACTCTGTTCGCTGGCAACAGGCAGTCTCCAGGTATCGGGGGGGGAGGGGGGTGGTTCCATCCGAAGATAAGGTAAGGATTTGCTCTTCATGATTACTTCTGAGCAAAGCACGGATGAATTGCCCCATGTGATAAGAGAAAAACACTCAATATAGCAGCACAGCCGCTCTTTTTTGCATTGCAACGTTGGACCTGCCAACTCAGCTACCGAGCGGTGCCCAAGGCAAGGTATCTTTGTGCTGTTTTATACACTTTTGTGTATGTTTTATCTTACTGGAACCTACACGTTGTAGTTTGTGCTAGGTTAGGAAATCACAACACAGCGGCCATATCGCGCCTCTCGCCGGGTGTCAGGGGGCCTCCTATACAGTACATGCGACTTCCTTAACTTGGTTGCAATCCTTTTCACACTTTAAATTGTGAAAACAAAACAACAACAAAAACGGAAAAATTAATTCTTTTCATGCCTTTATACAGCGCGGACCGCTGCTACTTTTATACACTTCGTGTGTTCTTCTACCAAAACCTACTGTTTCAGTTTCGTGCTGCGTTGGGAAAGCACAACGCAGCAGCCACATATATTGCATCTCGTACGGGCATGCTTATACACAACGTGTGGGTTGTTTTAAATTGTGGAAATGTCATTTTCATGAAAACACGTGGGAACGCACTACGGGGCCTCTCCTATACTTACACAACGTGTGGGTTGTTTAAATTGTGGAAATGGAATTTTTCATCAACACGTGGGAACGCACTACGGGGCCTCTCCCACACAGCGCAATAATTGCAAGAGCCAGGCATCCCCAGAGCTTCGCCCTGGTCATAACATGCCAGGGCGTACATACAGCACGCTATCCTTACAGGTAGTGGGTCTAAACATAGGAAAACAGGGGGTTTATTCCTTTACACAAGGTTGACCATATCGCAAGATATTCAGGTCTGCACTGGGAAGGTTTTCACACACCAACTAACTAATTGTCAGTAAGCCATCACTTTTCATTAAAAATCGGGGCAGGACAAGCCCGTTTGTTCAGCACACGCAGAACAATATCTGGCGGCAAAACGTCTAAAGCAGAACCACATGCCGCGCACGTCCTCCAAGCATTCCAAGGCATACGGACGGGATACAAGGGCCATAAAACCCCGCACCCCACCCCACTTCAAAAGGGATTCTTCACGGCTGGTCCCTGAACACACCATAAATTCCCTGCTTATCAAGCACAAAGCGCATTCCTTTAAGGCCGTCTGCTAACGGGCAGAAACACAGGAATTGGGGGAGTGGGGCCCCAGCAACAACATAAGTTATTCGTTGCATATACCAGGGCTATCTAATAACTTGCATAGCTCCCACGATAACTTTTAAGTGTCCGCTCAAAGAAAACATTTTTCACTGCAAGCATTTAACTTGCATAGTGGCACAGCATAGCCATACATAGCGCAACATATGACTGCGCGCTCTATGGCAGCATTACCTACAGAGCCTCCACAAGCTCCAACGTTGTGAGGTTATGTAAACCCTAGGTACAAGGGATCAAGAGCACAAGCCACTTAAACCCCTATACATAAATGCAGGGGCTGGGACTGCATGTACGCAAATACATGCAGCCAGGTGCTTGTGCACCTTAAAGATTACCTCCCAAAAAAAAAAAAAGAGGAAATTTATTTTTGGTTCACAATCGCATGCACCAAACATATAAACAGTCAAACTTTAATACGGATTAGACGTAGGCATCCACACAACACCACAACACATCCTGGGGTGGGGGTTTGTGTGGAGATATATGTTATGTGTATATATATATATATATATATATATATATATATTTATTTCCCAAATAGTTTTCTGCACTTGCTCGCGGGGCACCACAACAAAGGGCGCCTCCTCCGGGGATCTTGCAGTCCCGTCCAATTACTTGCAATAATCCTCAAAAAAAGACGCAGTGTGCGATTCAGGCTCCATTTATTTAGCCACACCGCCATCACACGCGTCTCCGCTGATTCCTGCCTAGCTCACCATGTATATGTATATGTGTATATGTATATATGTGTGTATATATATATATATATGTGTGTGTGTATGTGTGTATATATATATATATATATATATATATATAATGTGTTATCATCATATGGGCATATGCTGTATATATCTCAAGGTATAAGGATATATATATATATACGTTTATGTACCCAGGAGGGAAGGACACCACACAGGTGCTTTGAAGTTTATGCATGTGGGCTGTATAGATATAGATATATATATATATATATATATGTGTGTATATTATCTACTGGCGGTCGCCAGTAGATAGTTATAGTTACAACCTATTATCCATAGGAAATCCGCGACATTCTATTTGAAATAACTCTCTTGCCGGTTGACGTATCTTCGCAAAATTTTCAAACTTTGTGGCCCGCTCCGGTCCGCTCCTACCCTGAAAGTCTCGGGGGGGGATTCGTCAAGCGGGGGCCGAGAAAAAAGGGGGGTCCCAAAACGCGTTTTCCCCATGCAATTTTCCATAGGAAACTTTAGACACGGCTACAGCCCGAACTGCTGAACGGAATTACACCAAATTTGGCAAAGAGGTAGTTCTTGGTTCAGAAAGAACCCTTTTTGTTAAATGGTGTAAATCCGTTCAGTAGTTGCTGAGAAAATCAAAAGTAAAAAGATAGTGATATCTATGGCAGAGTAGGGTCCGCGTACCCTCCCGATCACGAGCTGCATGTTAATTGGCTGTCAACATTCCGATTCAGGAAATGTTGGCAGCCATTTTGTCCCTCGGTAGAACCGAGGGACAGAAACAAGTGCGCAAAGCGCACAAAGGGGGCAGGGTAGAAACACCCTGACCCCCTAGGTTTGCTCAGGGGTCCCACAAGGACCCCTGGGCAAAAAAAAAAAAAACATTTTTTAAAAATCAACAGTATGCGCTCAGGGTGCGCGAATCCTGCCGAAAAAAAAAAAATCGAAGCGCGGTCTCCCGCGCTCGATTGTATTTTGCCCCGGGTGGCCCAAGTCCCGGGGGCATGGTGGGGGATAATTTAATGTGTGGGGGGCCTCAAAGGGCCCCCCAAGCCCGGGAATGCCACCCCCGGGGCTTTTTTTAAAATGGTGCGGGAGGGCTCTGAGCCCTCCCGCAGCCCCGAGGACCACCACCTCCCCGGGGCTTTTTTTTTTATTAATTAAAAAACCTGTGTAAGGGGGGCTCCAGCCCCCCCACACGCCCCGGGGACCGCCACCTCCCCGGGGCACTAAACATTTAAATATGGAAGTCCGTTACGGACCCCCAGAGCCCCGGGGACCACCACCTCCCCGGGGCTGTGAACTGAATGGGAGGGGGGCCGCGCGGCCCCCCTCCTGGAGCCCTTGATGGCCCTGGGGACCACCACCCCCTAGGGCCGGCTCCTGCAGTGTCCCGGGGTGCCTATCCCCGAGACACTGCTGTTTGCAATGACAGGACGGGAGCCTCGCGGCTCCCGTCCTGTCATTGCAAACTGCTTGGATATTGGAAGAGAGAGCAGGAAACCTGCTCTCTCTTCCAATATCCAAAGCCGATTGCTTTCCACATGGGGAGCAGCATGTTAGCTGCTCCCCATGTGTAAAGCAATGCCGGCTCCCGTAGGACACGGGGAGCCGGCGGGACTGTGGGGGGGATTGGGGACCCCCCCCACAGTCCCCAACAAGAGGGCCAGCCCCGGGGGTTGGGGTCCCCGGGGCAAGTAGTGGCCCGGGAGGGGGGCCACGCGGCCCCCCTCCCCCAAAAAATAAAAATTAAAAAAAAACGGAAAGGCCGGCCCCGGGGGATGGGGTCCCCGGGGCCTTAAATGGCCTGAGGAGGGGGGCCACGCAGCCCCCTCCCTACGAAAAAAAAAAAAATCGAGGCCATGCCCCGGGGGATGGGGTCCCCGGGGCCAATACAGGCCCAGGGAAGGGGGGCCACGCGGCCCCCTTCCCGTTTTTTAAAATTTGTAATTAAAAAAAAGGGGTAAGGCCCTGGGGGATGGGGTCCCCAGGGCATAAAAACTGGAAAAAGGAAGGGGGCCACAGAGCCCCCTTCAGGGGACAAAATTTTTTTTTTTTTTTAAACGATCGGGCCCGCAGGCCCCGCCCCTTCCTTCACCACTCTGCAAACGCGCCCCTGGCGCGTTTGCAGAGAGAACAATTCCTCTTGAATACTGGGGGTCCCTGGGGGCCAACTAGCCCACCAGGAACCTCCAGTATGCGCCAGGGGCTGCTTTGCAGAGAGGTGTACAGAGGCCACGCCCCTTTTTACACTCTCTGCAACGCAGCTCTGTGGCGCTTTTGGAGGTATATGGTGGGCTAGTTGGACTCCGGGGACCCTCAGGATTCAAGGGGACTTAATTCCCCAACTTAAAACGCGCCACGGGGCGCGTTTGCACAGTGGTGAAGGGAGGGGTGGGGCTTCAGGTGACATGTGTGCAAACAGGCCCCGTGGCGCGTTTTAAGATGGGGAATTAAATCCCCTTCAATCCTGAGGGTCCCTGGGGGCCAACTAGCCCAACGGGTACATCCAGAAAGCCACAGAGCTGCGTTGCAGAGAGGTGTAAAAAGGGGTGTGGCCTCTCTACACGTCTCTGCAACGCAGCCCCTGGCGCATACTGGAGGTTCCTGGTGGGCTAGTTGGCCCCTAGGGACCCTCAGGATTCAAGGGGACTTAATCCCCCAACTTAAAATGCGCCACGGGGCGCGTTTGCACAGATGTCACCTCAGGCCCCGCCCCCTCCCTTCACCATTGTGCAAATATTCTTCTAAAATCATCCGAAATACGAATTCCTATTTACTCACCTGTTATAAGGAGAGACCTCAGTGCTGCATCTTTCAGCCCAGTACTGGTCCTGAAAAGTAATTTTAACCGTACTTACCAGTAACTTGAATTTCCTTCCATAGGATATCATTGCCTGCTTTTTGTTGAAAAAGTTTCTAAGTGTTGATTTTTGAAACATACAAATATTCCTCTAAAATCATCCGAAATACGAATTCCTATTTACTCACCTGTTATAAGGAGAGACCTCAGTGCTGTATCTTTCAGCCCAGTACTGGTCCTGAAAAGTAATTTTAACCGTACTTACCAGTAACTTGAATTTCCTTCTATAGGCTAACATTGACTGTTTTCACTTGGAAATTCTTCTAAGTGTGGAGTTTTGGAACTTTATAATATTCCTCTAAAATCAACCAAAGTACGAATTCCAATTTACTCACCTGTTATCAGGAGAGAACCCAGTGCTGCATCTTTTAGCCCAGCACTGACCCTGAAAAGTAATTTTAACCGTACTTACCAGTAACTTATATTTTCTTCCATAGGAATCCATTGTCTGGTTTTCAGCAGAAAAGTTTCAAAGTGTCGATTTTCACAAACTACAAATATTCCTAAAAAATCGCCTGTATGACTTAAACGCATTCTTTCAACTGTTTACAGGAGATGCACCAGTGCTGGATCCAGGATCCAACACTGAGTAAGAAAAAGTAACGATAACAGTTTTTAACTTCTAAGTGAATTTCCTTCCATAGGATAACATTGGTGATTCTATGAGAAAAAGTTTCTAAGTGTGAACTTTTAAAGTACAATAATATTCCTTAAAAATCACGACTGTAACCAAAACGCTTTTACTCAACTGTTTACAGGAGATGTCCCAGGACTGAATCTAGGATCCAGTCCTGTGGTTAGAAAAAGTAATCCATAAAGTAACTAATTGCATTTAACTAGAAATTCACATTGAGCTGAATGTTGCATTGTGTTTGAAAATGTGTTGCCCATTGCAACAACTGTAACTACTGTACTTAAAAGTCTATTGCCTATGTGCAAAGTATTTAAACTAAAGTAATTCATTCTGAGAAAGTATTTTTTGTAATGTAATGTATAATGTAATTACAATGTAATTTAAAAAATAAAATATTTAAAAAAAAATTGTTTCTAAAAAATTTGGAAATCAGTATGAAAAAAATTTATATAACAATTAATACATTTAAAAATTGTCATTTACAAAACCTTTGAAATTCACTGAAAAAACCGTAGGTTTCAGACATGTTATAGTTACAAATTAGCATTTAAAAAACCTTTGAAATTCACTGAAAAAACCAAAGGTTTTAGGGACAGTTATAGTTAGTTGGACATTGCACTCGTACAAAACCCGTGAAATACCCCCGTTATAGTTAGTCCAGCTAACTAGAACTCGCGCCCCCGCAATGCACTGCTGATGACGTCACATATTACATCACTCATGACATGGTCAGTGACATCACTGATGACATCACTGATGACTTCTCAAATGACATCACTGTTGACATCATCCACGTGATAATCTGATGCACCTCCTCACACCCCAATATAACCTTTGATACACCCACTCTAAATTACAGACTGCCATTCGCAAAACCATAGACACTCCAACACCAATAACTACATACCCACTCACTGATTCTTAGGTCTACGCACACATCCACTCACTCACCCGTACAGTCACTCATACTTACGGTCACTCAGTACAGGACTATCATATGCACTCATACTCCTATATAGACACTCAAACACCGCCACTCATCCATAGAGGTACTCACACACCTAGTCAGTCATGCAAATAATTAAACACACTACCATTTACTCACCTATACAGTTATACACACACCAGCTCACTTACTCATACAAATAGTAGCACATTCTTACGCTCTTATACAATCACTGATACAAGCACACACTCATCCATACAGCCACTATCACAATCACTCACTCTCGCTTATAGCTATTTATATACTCCAACACACATATATACTGCCTTTCACATATGTAGTTACTCACACATGTACCACTGGGACATACATTCACTCACTAACACACTCTTACACACACTTACCCACCCATACAGTCTATCACAGATGCACTCTTGAAACCATCCACCCAGTGAATCACCCACTCATCTATGCACAGAGTTGCACACACCCCTCCCACACAAACACTCAGGCACCCATACAGATACTCAGACAAGCATTCAATAACTCATATAGACACTCATGTAGCTATTCACAAACACATGCAGCCACTTACACAGCAACAGACAGACGGATACAGACATTCACCCAGTTTAGTCACTAACCCATGCATTCAGTAAGATACGTTAAATCACTCACTTATAGAGTCAGTCACGCACCTACTAAATCATCCATACAGACACTTACACACCCACTCCTTCTTCAATACGTCTTTTCCTATATATATTAAAAATATTTAAACTTTACAGAAACAGTCACTGGATGATGTCATCAGTGATGTCATTTGAGATGTCATCAGTGATGTCATCAGTGATGTCACTGACCATGTCATGAGTGATGTAATATGTGACGTCATCAGCAGTGCATTGCGGGGGCGCGAGTTATAGTTAGCTGGACTAACTATAACGGGGGAATTTCACGGGTTTTGTACGAGTGCAATGTCCAACTAACTATAACTGTCCCTAAAACCTATGGTTTTTTCAGTGAATATATATATCTATATCTCAGTATACATACATATACGCCCCTTTTTCCCAGTACCACTGGGCGCGTTCCACCTACCTTAAAGACGCAACCAGCAGTTCTACACAGAGCACATAAGGGTTCTCTGGTAAACCCAGCCACACAACATTAAAAGCATACCAACTCCCTCCACCATTCTCCAATGCTGTACTACACAACCCTGTTTTGCAACAAACACTACACACAGTTTTACAACACGGGGTAATTTAATAAGGGGTTAAGTCTCACACAGCAAGACTACCAACCCCAAATCAAAGGTACATATCCGCCCAAGCTACACAGCATTTCTTTCAGCAATACTATATGTACCTGCAGCGCAACTATATGTTCGCTACAATAACCAGGGCGAGTCAGCTTCACTAAAGGCGCGAATCGCCACTATATGGGATGGGCATACCACACCATCTCACACACACTGTGGGTGTGGCGAGCCCAAAAGGTGGAAGTCTTCTCCTACCACGGAGACTGATCTTGGCACCATAACGGGAGCCGGTAACTCTTCAAGGGGAGTTAACCGCGACTTCCCAAACGATTGCATAAGGCCTGTAACTGGGGTTGACCGCGTCCTTTTCTGAACACCATAGGGGCCGGCAACTCTTCCATAGGAGTTCACCGCAGCTTCCAATGGTATCCCATATGGCCGGGGACTCCGGTTTGCCCGCGACCATAAAATTCGCCAAATACAGTGGGGGGTGAACACCCTACCACCACGTGCCGCACCTACAGTCAGTAACATAAAACATAACAAAAACAGCACCTTAAACCTTGCATATACCTATATACAACAAACTAGGGTAACGGGGACAAGGTAATACCCCATACCTCACATCTGGCCCACAACATATGGCCACCTACTCATCACAAGCTTATCCCTAACAGGGCAAACACAACACACCCCTTGCCACATGGTGTTCAATTACAACACACTACACATTAAGGGAGTGACCTTCATGGTATGGCATTCTATTATCATTACATTTATATAACGCTTACTACACCTAACAAGGTAGCTATGCGTTCTTCCGTGAGTAGCACGCTACTCCAGAAATAAAGCCAGGGGCCAATACACGCCCAGGTCTACATCCTTGCTGTACCCATCAACATCTAGGGTATACCACATCGACGTAATACCCCCTACAATGGGAAATTAAGCACACAGATCTATGCCTATGCACCGGCATGTCTCTATCTATTCTATCTATCTATCCTATCTAATCTACTGGCGGTCGCCAGTAGATGGTTATAGTTAGGACCTATTTTCCATAGGAAAGCCGCAACATTCTATTTGAAATAACTCTTGCGTCGGTTGACGAATCTTCGCGAAATTTTCAAACTTTATGGCCCGCTCCGGTCCGCTCCTATCCTGAAAGTCTCGGGTTGATTCGTCAAGCGGGGGCTGAGAAAAAAGGGGGGGGTCCCAAAACGTGTTTTCCCCATTCATTTTCCCCATTCATTTTCCCCATTCATTTTCCC
Source organism: Calotriton arnoldi (assembly GCA_963921515.1). Taxonomy (NCBI): domain Eukaryota; kingdom Metazoa; phylum Chordata; class Amphibia; order Caudata; family Salamandridae; genus Calotriton; species Calotriton arnoldi. The sequence goes on from CAWUFW010017608.1 coordinate 92,860, forward strand.
ATAGGAAACTTTAGCCACGGCTACAGCCCGAACTGCTGAACGGAATTACACCAAATTTGGCAAAGAGGTAGTTCTTGGTTCAGAAAGAACCCTTTTTGTTAAATGGTGTAAATCCGTTCAGTAGTTGCTGAGAAAATCAAAAGTAAAATCACACGTATATCTATGGCCGCGTAGGGTCCGCGCACCCTCCCGATCACGAGCTGTATGCTAATTGGCTGTCAACACTCCAAATCAGGAAGTGTTGGCAGCCATCTTGTTCCTCGGTAGAACCGAGGAACAAGAAAGCAGTAAAAAAAGTGCGCAAAACACAAAAAGGGGGCAGGGTAGAAACACCCTGACCCCCAAGGCCTGCTCAGGGGGTCCTACAAGGACCCCCAGTGCCCAAAAAAATTTTTTTTTTTTTTTTTAAATGGGCAAAAAACGCGCTGGGTGCGCGGATCCGGCCGATTTATAAAAAAAAATTAAAAAAACGAAGCGCCATCAGTGATGTCATTTGAGATGTCATCAGTGATGTCACTGACCATGTCATGAGTGATGTAATATGTGACGTCATCAGCAGTGCATTGCGGGGGCACGAGTTATAGTTAGCTGAACTAACTATAACGGGGGAATTTCACGGGTTTTCTACGAGTGCAATGTCCAACTAACTATAACTGTCCCTAAAACCTATGGTTTTTTTCAGTGAAAAATAAATATATATATATATATATATATCGGTTATGGTTCGAGGTCGGTTATAGGAACAAACTAGGGTGCCCCAAAACACGGGCAACAAGTACGTAGCAAACAAACACCCAGGGCATATAACGGAGTAAGCCTTCCTTTTCCTCTAACCTAGAGTTCCTCCCAATGACATAAGCAGCACGCATAATGGTAGAATCACGTCCAGGTTCAACAATACCATGGACAGGGGAGGGTAATAACAAATTTAAACAGGTCAACAGCAAACCTATACAGTTGTCTGTTGCTACCAATGCGTACATCAAACGCAATACGCAATCACATGAAACAACCAGACAAAACCAAAACCAGTAAGCCATATCTACATAAGGCATTGGAGCTGGCCCATTGCAGCAAGAAGAATAAATAAATAAATAATTATGGCAACATGCAAACAAGAACTAGTGGTTGGTAACGACCATATTAAAATAGCACCCACAGAATAAACAGACAAATTAAGAGTTAGCCTACACAAGGGTGAATGGGCCTATTTGGTAGGACTATCTCAATACACATCCAAAGGTTTTGTCCCTGGTCACATCAAAAATTGATGAAACGCTCGCAAATGCGAATATATACACAACAGAGTACATGTATAAAAACTTTCCTCAAACCAGAACTACATGGATACTCACTGTATACACACAACAGGGGAACAAAAATTGTCTCCAGAGGCAACAATTGGTACTACACACCATTTGTGTTTATTATCCTGGGGGGAACAACTACACTTCACTCCCTCCTCCAAAGCGTTAAATACCGCTACACAATCTATGCACAAGTTTGTGAATCTACAAGAGGTCTATGCTGCACAACGAAAATATTACTTACTTGTAGTAATAGTTTTGCAGCCTAGACTCTTCTAGATTCACATACGACCCTTCCCTGTGAAGGAGGAATAATTAAACCAAATAAATAAACACAACAAAAACTCAATACATAAAGCCCACAGAAGCAAAATACAAAGCAATTCTAAGGGCTAACAAATAGCAGAAGCTATACAACTCCTCTGCAATATTACGTATGTATTATATTAACACATACATAAATAAACTACAAATGCAGCAACTATACTGCGTATCCTATTACATCAACTTATGCCCCCTTTTTGGGAAGGGGCACACCTACCTACCTACCTACCTACACAGCTAATAAACATACAAGCAAACACGAATAAACTAGTAGATTACAAAAAAAAAAGAAATATATGTGTATATATATATATATATATATATATATATATAGTGTATATAAATATATATATAAAAAAACAATAAATGTTTTGGAACAATAATTCACTTCCGTATGTACGGACGTATACAGATACATATGTATGCACGCGTACATACAAGTCAATGGATTTATATGTATACCTATATAAAGGTATATTAATGAGTCACCTTTACAAATCAACAAGCAGTCAATACTATACTCATTCAACAAGCAAGCATTATCTCAACTCAGAAAGGGGGAAAAATAATCTGAGGGCTTGCACACACACCAGGGGGGTGGTAGCCTCACCAGAGGGGATCAGGTTTCCCAACCACCCAAAAAAAGAAGAAAAAAAAAATACAAAGTACTTTCCGACTCCAACCACTAGATGGTGGAATATGCACAAGTTTGTGAATCTAGAAGAGTCTAGGCTGCAAAACTATTACTACAGGTAAGTAATATTTTCGTTTCCCTGCTTACCCATGTTAAATACATTTGTGATTTCTCTGTTAACTCATTCTATGGGAGAAAGAGGCACAAGCAAATCAACATCATATTACTTCTATTCCTGGTACAGTTAAAATGTTTTCAAGGTTTTGTTTAGCTCAGCTTTGCACTCACTGTCTATTTCTATTTGTGCTTTTACCCATATTATAATGAAGTTTCATTTATATTGATGCTAATGGAATTCTAATTTTGGGTACTTTTTCAATCTAACAGGTGCTTAACATACAAGAAGTAAGAAAGATGTGATTGTTTTTTGAAAATCGATTTGACATTAGTCCAGAGCATCATCTTCCCATGTCAGCTAACTTCTTTGCAAATAAATAAATCTAGAAATAAGCACTTGCATACTACAGAATCCAATTGCAACGTGATGGAATGAATACCAGGAAATAAGTCAACCTTGATTTGTTAACCTATGAAAGAAGGTGAAATCAGTGTTACTGATAATAAAATGTTATAATGTAACGAGTCTCATAATGTGTACACCATTACCTTATACTAAAGGGCAATATAGATATACTTAATGGATTAACGGTTTACCTCTTAAGGAAACTGAATCAATGGAAGCGTTACATAAGAGGCCATGCTGATGATACATATGAGAATCCACTTGTGACTACAACATCAGCCTTTATAAAAAGTCTTTCAGTGTAAAGGAGGTGCTAACACTACAACAGAAAACTCAGCCTAGGGATTTTAACCCTTGATGAAGTCGCTTAAAACTGCAAGCTGTTAAAACATCTATTTATGATGATTTGCACTGAGTGATCAGAAGAACCGGACAGCAGAAACCATGCAAATACTATTATTGTGCAAACTTCGATTCATTTAAAAGTATCTTTTTGAACATAGGTGAGTGCACATTATGGATACACTTTATAGATGCACTGAATGTGATAAGGCGTTTATAACAAAGATGTGTTTAATACAGCATCAGATAACCCATTCTGGGGAGCGACCATATAAATGTAGTGAATGCAATAAGACTTTCAAAACAAAAGGACAGATAATACAACATCAGATAACCCATACTGATGAAAGATCATTTATATGTATAGAATGTGAAAAGGCTTTCAAATCAAAAGCAGTACTAACAAGACATTGGAGCACCCACTCTGAAGAAAGGCCGTACAAATGTACAGAATGTGACAAGACTTTTAGGACAAAGGAACGGATAATGGTACATCAGAGAACCCACAGTATTGAACAACCATATAAATGCACTGAATGTGACAAGGCCTTTAAAGCAAAAGAACATCTAATACGCCATCGGAGAATCCACTCTGGGGAAAGACCGTATAAATGTACTGAATGTGGCAAGGCTTTCACACAAAAAGCAACATTAACGGCCCATCATAGGACTCACACTGGTGAAAAACCACATGTATGCACACAATGTTACAAGGCTTTTAAGACCAAGAAAGAACTGATGCTACACAAAAGTATCCACTTTGAAAAAAGACCATATAAATGTACTGAATGCACAAAGGAATTCAAAACAAAGCAGTGTCTATTGGTGCATCAGCGAACACACACTGGTGAAAAACCACATAAATGTACAGAATGTAACAAGGCTTTTAGGACAAAAAGAGATCTAATTGTACATCAGAGGACCCACTCTGGAGATAAACCATATACATGTACAGAATGTGAGAAAGCATTCAGAACAAAAGAAGCTCTAATGCTACATCGGAGCATTCACTCTGAGGAAAGACCCTACAAATGTGCAGAATGCGACAAGGCTTTCAAGTTAAAACAAGTGCTAATGCTACATCAGAGAATTCACACTGGTGAAAAACCACATAAGTGTACAGAATGTGACCAGGCTTTTGTAACAAAAGGTCATCTAATAAAACATCATACAACCCATACTGGTGAAAGACCATATACATGTCCCGAATGTGACAAGGCTTTCAAGACAAAACAATGGCTAATGCTACATCAGAAAAGCCACACTGGTGAAAGACCATATAAATGTACTGAATGCAGCAAAGCTTATATGACAAAAGAAAACCTTATGGTGCATCATAGATCGCACACTGGTGAAAGACCATATAAATGTACTGAATGCAACAAGGATTTTATAACAAACGGAGAACTAACACGACATCAAAAAATTCATACTGGCAAAAGCATATATGAGTGTAATGAATGTGTCAAGGCTTTCATATCAAAAGGAGAGCTAATACAACATAAGAGAACCCATATAGAGAAATTGTATCAATGATGTAAATGTGAGAAGGCTTTCAAGTAAAAAGGAGAGCTAATGCTATACCAGAGAATCCAGTCAGGAGAAGGACCATATGTGTACTGTACTGAACATGAGAAGGCATACAATGTCCAAGAACAGAGTTGGAAAATCAAACAAATGTACTGAATGTGTCTGCTGCTTTTGAATCAGTGCTCCAAACCACTCAAAAGTTCTCTAATTAGAGGCATTGTAGCGATGAGAGGTATTTAATTTCTATAGTTTTCATAATTTCTGAAAAATGGTTAGCATTTAGTTACTCTGATCCCTCTAGCATGGAATGCAGGGTGTCTTTTGTGCTGGGCTAGGCCCTGGAAGAAACGCTATAATTTACATGCACACGTTTAAGTTGCCTTCTTTTCTTACATGATGACTTTTGACTCACATTTGCTTGCGTGACTGTGCAGGATTAGTTTCCCTGAAACCACATTGCTTGCATTTCAGCTTCGTAGGCTCACTAGCACGACACCTTGAACATTTAGTAAAAGGCCTAATCGTACATTGTGCAAATGTTGTTGATCGTCCGTAAGACAACACAGCTATCACAAGAGGATAAACAATGTCAGCCTGGCTAAGGCTTCGGCACTGAAGCATGGATGATGTTTATTATAAATACACAAACATTTCCGGGTTTCGGGAGAGGAGCACTCTTATCGCTGCAAGTCGCTGCTTGTCGGAAATCTCAGCCCTGCTGATTCCTGTTTTCCCTCTGCGAGGAGGGATGTCCAACTTGTGACCAAGAAAGGCACCTTCATACATTTACCCTCCGGTAATAGGGATGTAGATCATCCAGTACGGGATTTGGCAGATCACACGCCCTAGGCAACTAGATTAGGGAGCACATAGTAGGAGTACACTATACACAGTACTTGTACGCCAGCATAAATACACTGCTTTAGCACGATGGTGGACTTATTTATCCTTTTCATTGACCTTGTAATGCTAATTAACTTAATTTGCTTCTGTCTATTAATCATTGCAGCACATGTCTTTTTCTATGCAAGAATCACAATGGCTCAATAAACATTGAAACACCTCTTTGTTTATTTCTTGTGTATATTTCTGGGTATGCATGAGTGACTGAGCAAAAATGGTCTGGATCTGTTTGATAAGTATTATACTGCATGGCATTCTACTTTGTTTCAGTGGCTAAACTCTGCCATTGCATAGAAAAGTAAATATCTGGATCTCTCCCTACATGGCGGATTAACAATGACTCCACAGATTACCCAGTCTTCAAAAAAAGATTTGCTTTCACCTTGCTATAGTGATGAATGTCATTCACCTTAGCCCAGTACACCTTAGATATATTCGTCCTCTTAATGACTATTACAGGAAATCTGATAACAGGCGAAATTAGAATTTGTGCCCAATTTTCGATTGTTTTTTGTGAGGTGTGGCCATAGACACAGTTTGGTCACATGCCTTTTCGTCAGTAAAAATGTGGCAAAACATGCACTGACAGATTGAAAAAATGAGAATAAATTGCATCTGGTAGCTCTGATTCTACCTGTCATTTCAATCTGGGGAACTCAAATGGGACAATACCTCAACAGGGAATTACCATACGGTTTAGGTTAAGTATTTGGCCAAATTGTGGTATTACATCCAAATACGAGGCCGCTCAGAATGAGGCATGTTATGATAGAACCCTTGGCTAATTCATTTCTCGACTATTCTAATAATCTGTTTACTAACCAATATGTATCCCGTAATATGACAATAAGACGAATAACGGGACCAGTCTGCCTGCTCAGAGGAGAACACCAACTGTTCCCCCTTCTCCCCACACCCACGGGTGGTTTGTCACATGGCCACAGCCTGAGAAATAGTGGTTAAATCCATGCTAAAATAGCCACCACTCATCAGATCTCTGCTGATTGAGCGACTGCTGCTGTTCTACCGTATATGAGAAAACATGTCACTAGCAGCATGGAGAGCAGCTAAGTGTCTCGTTTTAGGTGGATATACCAAGGGGACAAGTTTATGACCTTTGATGAGGCTCAAGAGAAATTTGGTATAGGAACTGGGTAAATTCTACAATTCGACAAATTGGCACAGCCATGGAGATCTGGACTAACTTCCTGAATGCTGCCTCCTACCACTATTTGTCGAGGAGGTCGTAATAGTTTGAAATTTGCCTTTTGAGATTAGCCGGCCACCAAGCATTGTTCCAGAACGAAGTGTTTTTCCTAAACAGATTGACCTCCGCTTTTTTCCTATGTTTAGTTTCAAACCGTTTTCTTGCATCCATGGGTCAGTTATTTGATGGCGGAAGTTTATAAAAACTAATTTTCAGAGCAACAGCTTGATGGTGTGTGTGAAGAATCAAGAGTTTGCTCCAATTCATTGGAACAGAAATGGAGTTGAAAGGTATGGTTGATTAACAATGGCTTCACGGATCTCTGTCATCGCAAAATATTTTCTTTCACCTTGCTATATTTAAGAATGTCATTCAGTTTATCCTCTTATACCCAAACATGCTGGGCCCCATGCAGAGTATCCTTGGAAATCTAACAGATGAAAATTGTATTTGTGGCCAATTTTGGATTATGAGTTATGTGAATTTATTTCCATATGAGTTTTTACCAGTAAAAACATGGCAAAATATGCACAGGTAAGTACACTACTCTCATTTCTATCTAGGGAATTGGTAAAGTCAAAGTAATACTACACTAGAGAATTATTGAGTTGTATTGGTATTTGCCCAAATGCCATTATTTCACTCAAACACAGAATGAGACCTGTTGGGGCAGAAATGACGGATAATTCCATTTCAGATTATTTTAATAGTATGTTTACTGCGCTAACCACGCATTCTTTAGCTAACTTACAGTCGTCCCATAAGAACAGGATAACATTAATAACTGGGCTATCAAAATGTGACCACTTTACTAAAACTTGCCAACACATCCACTAGTTAAAAGTGTAAAATAGAATACAACTTAAGGTTTTATACAGCGCCTGTGAAGGGAATTTTGTTAGGGGTGGCAATACAACTGCAGGACAAACTTGCCCAATAGAAAAAGAGAAAATGTCCAACAACTAGATGTCCATGCCACTGATAAAAAAAAGCTGGAGTTTCTTACATGGCACCCATCCACTGGAATGCTCTACCTGGTTGTTGGGTGTGATATGGGTGTTGCACGGTTCCTACTAAGATAACAGGACTGCATATTAAGACAACAGAACTTCAGGATGGATGACTTCATGATAAACATTGCACATGCATCACCGGGACACTCCACACACCCTCTCTCACAACCAGGTGCACGGATACCGGGGCAGATGTGAAAAAAAGTATAAATGTTGTATCATGAATATTTGAAAGGAATACTTTACTTAACAAATCATGCCAGTGCTTGTTTATTCATGCACATAAACCATGTTTGCTTCTCATTTCCTGTGCATGGACAAATAGTTTCTGGCATTTATGGAATGTGCAGGTGTACGTTATCTGTGCCATTTACAGGCACTGCCCCTTCATCAATGTAATTGGTACTGTGCACGTCCAGACAAGCAGCTTCTGTCTGAGTGAACATATGCATGTTTGTGCATACTGTACCCCTAGCCTGTGCTTGTAATGAAGAATATACAGATCTAAAGCTTTTCTTATGGTTTACAACAAATATCCATAGCTGAAGGAATGGCCTGTTACCTGGTTTGTACAACCACCCAGCGAGGGCACCTTTCAGTTCCAAGCTACTTGCTTGCCCAGAAGGGGAGCCAGAACATTTGACTCTGTGGCCACTTGATGGCCACATTTCCTCAATGTCCCTGGCATGATTAATGTGATTGTACAGAACAGCAGTCATCTCCTTGGCATACCAACACCTTGAATATGTTATCAATACTTTACTTCTTCCAAGTTGATGTCTTTATAAACCCTCTTTTTCTGGGTCTGATGCCTCCAGTGCTGAATGCACACAGGTTCAGTCACAACAGCCCACATGGGATGTTTCTGGGTAGCTTCCTTGATAGACAGTTTGACCCTCATTTATGGGAATTTGGCATAGGGCAGCGCAGCGAGGCCAATGTAAAAGGGTAAGAATGCACAGTATTTATGCAATACGGTGCATTCCTGTCCTTTCTCCCTGTGCTGGCACTGTTTCAGAAGCCTAGCGCTAATGTAGGCAACCTTGAACCATGGTACAGGGATGCCTCCGTTGCATGCAGGATGGTTGTTATGCATGAAGGCACACCTTCCTGCACAAAAACAATCCTACAAGGCATTATCCTCTGTGTGTGCTGCAGAGTGCAGCACACATAGAAAGGGAAACAAAACAAGGAGAAATAAACATATTTCTCGTTGTTACGTCTCACCTCGGGAGGCATACGGATTTGGCGCTTCCCCCAGGTTTACATGATTTTGTAAATATGGGGCAGCATTACTCCTGGGCGCAGAGTAAGGCGGCGCATCGATTTGCGCTGCGTCACCTTACTCGTGATTTATGAGGCCACTCAAAGCCACGCAGGGTGGCTATGCGTGGCATCATAAATCGAATTGAGAGTCCCGCATCTCACATGCACCACTCTACATGGCGCAAAAGGGACGCAGGGCTCTCATAAATAAGACTCTTTGTTTATTGCCTCAGGGTGGGCTGGCTGTATGATGAAGCATAGATACCCTTCAACTATTGATAGTTGGTTACGAGACAAAGGAAATCGTAGGCAGGAATCAGCCCAGCTGTGGCCTTTCATAATCCTCTATGATGCAGAATCATCATCCTTCAGCCTCAGCCCCTGCTGTGTAATGGCCTGGTATTTGCAATGATGGAAACCAGTGCTGAGTGAAGGAACGGGTGAAGGTGTTAACTGGGTTAGACCATGGTCAGACTAGCGTCACTGTATTTGATTATTTCTCAATTCTTAATTTTACCAATAAAATAATTGATACATAGGTTACAGCTGGCACTGGGTATAATATGTGGACGGAGACAGTCTGGCTCATGTTGGGCCAGGGTAGCTCCCAATCCTATGAGGCTAGCATTCACTCTGGGGTTTATAGTGTGGCACCCAATTAGAACACGTGGTTTACCTCAGCAGTGTGACAAGTGATTTAATCAAACACTGCCTGACACTCATCAGGTCAGGTCTGTTTTTTCCTTGTGAGGTGTTTCCACAGAGTGAGGCAAAGTGTTGTGTGAATCTAGCACGGTAGCTGGCCATGCTTGGAAAAGAGCAGCGACATGATGCATTTGCTGGTGCACATACCGATGTCAGAGTTTCTTGTGGACTAGTTCCATACCTTCATGGGAGAAAATGTGTATAGCAAATTTCAGTGAGGATTATGGAAGGGAGTACTCTTCCTTGTTTAGAGTGAGATCCGCCTTGGGGAGGGCATCACAGACTGAAGTTCTTTTCAATCTCCAGTCGTTCCAGACACTAAGTCAGTACTATAGTTCTCACATTTTGAGATGCACTGAATGATCATTTTCTTTTCCTCTGAAGTATTTTGGCTGCAGATGAGACACTAAACTTTGATATATGCATCTCTACGGCCATATGTGTGTGACAGTCATGTTGCATTCATGGAGATTCTTCAACCTCCTAACAACATCCTTTATTCTGGTTAACTTTTGAGAAGAAAGAAACTCCACAGAGTCAAGGAGGTACATCTTGAATGTGAGGAGCAGGGGGTCTCTGTCTCTGAATATCCACATTGGGTTGTCTCAAGGTGACGCATATACTGCTCTGTTCCCCAACATTTGGAGCAATTGTTGAAGCTGATGAAGTGCATTTAGACACCAAGTAAATGATGTCCTGTGTAGCAGATTGCATATTTCAGCCTTTTTCATGGTATTTTGTTCTAGGTTACTGTACTGGAATTTTTGTACCACAGGTTATATGGACTCATCATGTGCTGTCTCATTTGTCTTTCCAGTAGCTTTCTCAGGACTCGTAACAGTCTGAGGACAAGCTTTGATACTAGGTTGTGTGGGAGTGCCACTTGTGGGTTAAGACAGCACAGATCCATCTTGATAATAAACCTGAAGCTAAACAGACATTGAGCCACCCTTTACATATGTTGTGTTTTAAAGTGGTGTGCAAATATGTGTTTCGGATGGCTGATGCTTGACGTCACCTGACAATTTGGTAGATTCTTCATTAGACATGATGCTTAATATCACCCAGTAATGGACCAGTAATAGAACATTTATCAGAATGTCCAGAACAACCTGTAACCCCCTCCTCCCACTACCTAATAGCTAGAACATGCTTTCATTCCGAAAAGGTCTAAGGCTCTCCTTTTTAAAATCCTCCTTTGTGTCAAAAGACATAATGCAAACATTTGCAGTTAAGACTGTGTGGTGCAAGACCCACTTGGGGAAGGGGGCAGATTTATCATAGTGTTGTGTAGTCCTTGCATCACACAACTTAACGCATGGGCAATGTAACACTAATGTCAAATTTACCTATCAACGTATGACCACCTTGTGTGGCCCTGCGTTGCTTGGTAAATCTGCAGAAGTGGAAGTCACTGTCTTGCATCACTGAACCCTGGGAAGGCGTTTCATCGCTGGAGTGTGTGGGAACTCCCACACATCCAGCCATTGATTTTAGCGCATTTCCAGATTTACCATGAGTGGTAGACTTGGGAGTGCATCAAAATGCTATGCCTTCCCAAGGGAGGCTTGGCAAAGAGAAATAGGTTTATTTCTCCTTGTTTTTTCCTCTTTCCTCATTTCTATATTCTGCAGCACACATAGAAAGGGAAAAATCCCTCAAAGGATTGTTTTTGTATAGGAAGGAGCACCTACCTGCACAAAAATAATCCTGCTTGCAACGCAGGCACTCTTGCACCATGGTGCAAGGGTGCCAGCGAGAGTGCTAGGCAGCAGTTTGTGCTCCAGCACAGGCAGACAACAGGAATGGCTATATAGTTTAAAATGGGGGGCGTTCTTGCCCTCTGTCTTTCACACAGCGCAGTGCAGCAAGTTGTCTTGCTGCATTACGTTGTGTGAAAGTTTAATAAATCTAGCCTTCAGTTTTTTTGTTTCTTTGTTTCCCACACACACTGCTTCACCCAGGTTTCTAAACTATTAGTTCCTTCTGCCCCTCATCACTATGCCCTAACCTTCTTCCCCACCCCCACGTATGTCATTTCCTCCTAATCATGTCCTTGTTTCTTTGCTCTTACATTCATTTTGTTTTCTCTACTATCATGTGGTGCAGCAGCGCTATATAAAACACTTAAATAATTAAATGAGAACAGCATGTGATGTCAGTCTCCTTTCAGTAAGTTCATCTTGACTGAAAAATTATTCTGCCTCATGGCCTGTGTGCCTTGGAAATTCGTATGAGTTGAAATGAACAGTCTTTGAGTTCCTCTCGTCTTTCTGATGAGTAGCAACGGCTACCGAGTGCAGGACATTCACCTTCATACAGAAATCCAAGCTTGACTTGAGCGCCCGAATACCCTCCTGGGTGAGAAAGCGCTTTACAAATACACATAACATAATGATAAACATAACATAGAAGCATTATTTGTGAGGTGAGCGCCCTTCACAAGACCGATGGAGTCCTTTGTTGAGGTGAGCGGTGAACTCCGCTCTGCAAGCGGAGATTGCGTAGTTTTTGTGACTCCACGCTCCGCTTGTGAGCGGAGTTATGGATCATCCCCTTCCCCCCCCTTCCAAGTCTTCACTCTTCATGGCTTCCAACTCTTGAACAGGGTCTGCCAGAAGAAGGGCAACTTCCGCTGTGATCATCAGTATTTCTCTACCCTAGGGTGCTGTTCTGACCGGCGCTGCTGAGGGGAGCGCCTGCCCGGAGAAGGGTAACATCGGCTCAGAGCTGCTTCCTGCAGCACTGGCATTTTTTTTTTTAATAGCTTAGGGTTGAAGTTCACCTCCACTGAGGGCTTCGTGCAGGCAACCGGAACAGACGCATCTGTTTGCACTGGTTGTGACTGTGAGCCCCAGAGACTAAGACGATAAAGGGACTGGTGCAAGGGAGACAGAGGAGCCCCTGGACCTCTGTGGAAACTACTTGGGAGGGAGGCGAGATCACCGGCACCAACAAGAATAATGGGTCTGAGGGCACGGTGAGGAACGATCCCAGATATATGGGAAAACGCTTGGAACAGCAGCCAATGTACCCCCAGTACACCTACTACTACCCCCACTACCTGCAAACAAAGGTAGGGTGATGCCACTAAGCAGCACACGCGCCCTTGGGTGGGGGTGGCCAGAGGCCAAAAGACAAGCGGTAGGGATAATGGCTGCACATCTAGCACACCATTGCTTCCCTCTCAGGGGGCAGGTGTGTCTTTCAGCGCCTTGTTGATGTGGTAGACTCTCATCACCCTTGTAGCTTGAGCACTTAAGTCCTATTGTCAACATCTTATTTTATAATTATCAGGGAGTCAAAGTCTACAAGGCTCCGTCCTAACAGCAGTTTGTATTAAGTCTGGGGTTTCTCTTCTAATTTCATTTAATTGCATGCACAGTGATCTAATATAAATATCTGAAAGAGACTGTTAGTTATAGATTCCTTACCTTAGAATTACCCCCAGGCGTTAGACTGGATCCGGAGAAATTTTTTCCGTAGCAGTACCCCTGCGTGTCGATAGGTGGCGGCGGTCGACTCCGCGTTCGTTGTTGTGGTCGCCAGGATAAGTATCTACTTAGACACCACCCTCGCGCATTGACGTCAGTTCTTTCTTTTTCCGGGCCAGCCAGCGCAGATCCGGAGAGAGCGGTACCTCGAGTCACTTTTTGACTCCGTGTTTACGACTTTTGTCGACATCTTTTTTGAGTCGATCGACTCCTGGTGCACGGAGGGATGTCACGTCGGACTGTCTTCAAAGCTTGTGACTCCTGTCACAAATTGATCTCGTCACGGACCCACATCTCGTGTGCCTTTGGTGCCTGGAGCGCGACCACGACCCGAAGTCGTGCTCCGACTGTCGGGCCATGAACCCAAAGTCTTTGCGTGAGCAGTCCCGAAAGCTTCTCGAGGCCCGGCAGTCCGCTCCGCGCCGTTCGAGGTCCTGGTTGAGAGGGAGGTCGCGGGACCGGTCGCGGAGCCACCACTTGTCATCTAAGTCTTCGTCTTCGGGTAAGTCGAGGCACAAGAAGAAGGCGAAGACGCATAGTCGTTCTTCGCGTTCTCCCCGTCCGACGCAATGCAGGAAGCGGAAGGTAGTCGTCCGGCTCCACCCGCGGAGCCTGTTTGGTCGACTTCGGCCCTCCCTCCTTTTCCGGGAGCCGGAGCGACCCCTGCCCAGCTTCGAAGCTTTTACAAAGCCTTGCACTCCATCTTTGGGCAGCCTGACTCCGCCGGCGTGCCTCGGGCCCTGAGGACTCGGTTGGGGGCTCTAGGCCTTCGATGCCGGCGGCTTCAGCTCTGGCACCGCAGGGCCCCCAAGGATCCAGGCCTGGATCCGGATCGGCGCCGGTCGACCTCATGACATGCCGGTCGACGCCGAATCCAGTGACGACACCTCCGCTGCCGGTTGTGTCCCCAGCCGGCGTCTGCCCCGGCCTCCCCCTCATTGAGAACACAGAGCCAGACCGATGTCGTCCGACGTCGGGACCGGCGCCGACCGGTCCTTTTGTACCCCTGTTCTCCCCTGATATTTCCCACCACCCTGAGTGGCTACCAGGAGAGGGTGAGTAGGACTGGGAGGGGTCTGTGGACCCTATTGCAGACCAGTTAGAGGAACCAGACTGGAGAGAGGAGTTGGGTGACGCCAGTGGTCTGGATACGTCCCCAGACCTTGGCATGCTTTCTCCCCCTACCGTGGCTATGGAGGAGGGTGCGTCTTACGCAGTGGTGTTGCGTAGGGCAGCCGAGGCCCTAAACCTGGAGCTTCCTATGGTGGCGGTCAGGACTAATCTCCTGACCGAGGTACTTCAGCCGGCAGCGGCCTCCTCGGAGCCCCTGTTGCCATTCAATGAGGCCCTTATGGACATCCTTTTGGGCACTTGGTCCAGGCCCAACACAGGGGCTCCTGTGGACAGGATGATTGCCCGACGCCACTGCCCGGCCGACCCCATTTTCCTCTCTTCCCACCCTACCCCAGAGAGCTTGGTAGTCCAAGCCTCCACGTCCAAAGGTGCATTCCCTAACACACCACCTGATAGGGAATCCAAGAAGCTGGACCACCTTGGGAAGAAGATGTTTTCTTCCTCCAGCTTGGGACTGCGGTCAGTGAACACCACATGTCTATTGGGCCGTTTCTGCCACTCGGTGTGGGACCCGGTTGCGCAGGTGCTGCCACAGTGCCCGGAGGGGGCCCGGGCCGTGCTCTCCCATGCTGTTGCCGAAGGGAGAGACGCAGCGAATTTCGCAATTTGGTGTGGGATGGACACTGCCAACTCACTGGGCAGGACGATTTCCATGTCGGTAGCACTGAGACGCTACACCTGGTTGAGGTCTACTGGCTTCTCGGGTGATGTCCAAGCAACGCTTTTGGACATGCCCTTTGATGGCCGTCACATGTTTGGTGACAAGGCAGACAAACGCACTCAAGCGCTTTAAGAATTCTAGGGATACGGCCAGATCCTTAGGCCTCGCTTCCACCTCCCGCCCAGCGCAGTCTGCTTTTCGCACCTTTCGTGGCTATGGAAGGGGTGCCCTGCCACGTTCCGCCCAGAACCACAGGCCCACGCAAGCTGTCCAGCCTCTGCACGGCTGGGGACGTGGATCCCACCGCCGTGGGTCAGGGGGCCTGCGGGCGGGCCAGTCCACCAGCACCCCCTCTGCAGCAGCCTCCAAACCCTCCTAGTCCGGCTTTTCAGGCCCATCAATAGCCAGTGGGCGGCAGGATTCGCCATCACCTCCCCCACTGGCGAAACATCACGTCGGACTGGTGGGTTTTGCTGATAGTCCGAAGGGGCTACTCCCTCCCCTTCGAGACTACCCCTCCATCTATGCAACCTCAATTCCATCGCATGTCGGAGGATCACTTGGCCCTTCTCCACCAGGAAGTTGCGGCTCTCTTGGCCAAGGGAGCCATCGAACATGTCACTGTGCCAGAAGTAGGTCGTGTTTGCTATTCCCACTACTTTCTGGTACCCAAGAAGGACAAGGGCCTGCGTCCTATCTTGGACCTCTGGGATGTCAACCGCTTCCTCCGGAAGGAGAAGTTCAAGATGTTAACTTTGGCTCAGATTCTATCTGCCCTCAAAGTATTGCTATGAAGAAGGAGCGCACTGTTGTAACATGAGTCCTCAATTAATTACTGCAGTCCATTAATGATCGAATCCCAACGCAAGCTTCCTTGTAACCATGCCTTTATTAGCAAATGTTTCAATTTTCAACAATGCTTCTCCAAAAAGGAAATGACAAAACAATCAATCAATTAAACAGCCAGCCTACGTGTTTCGTCCCCCATGGGACATCATCAGAGCTCAGAAATATAAATTGGCCAAACTTTACAAGAATCTATTTAGCACACAATTTCTTCTTACTCCAAGAATGCCCAATGTGTAACGCAATTCCTCCTGAATCCACGTGTGTTAAAATCTCAATTTGGTGGCACTGCGTCTCAGTGGCGTCCACCCACACAATCTACTAGTCAAATACTTCTTCCTTATCCATTGTAGAAAACCTTCCATCGGCTATGGTCAGCCTCCGTATCGTCTCCTCGACAGCCGGCCCGATAAATCCCGCTGCCGCAGCACTCACCAGTGCACACTAGTAGACCCCCCATAGCTGAATTTGTATTGTTCTATCTGCCCTTGACCCTGGAACTGAATGGTAGCGTTGGACTTGCAGGACGCCTATTTCCACATCCCGGTCCTGCCAGTCCACAGGCGTTACCTGCGGTTCTCTGTAGGCCACGAGCATTTTCAGTTCACCGTGCTCCCCTTTGGCCTTACCAGCGCCCCTCGGGTGTTCACGAAAGTGATGGCGGTGGTTGCAGCTCATCTGCGCAGATCAGGGGAAGAATGGAACCCCTATCTCGACGACTGGCTGTTGAAGGCGGGCTCGCCCCAGGCTGTCGTCTCCCACCTCCAGACTACGGCGGACCTCCTGCATTCGCTGGGGTTCTCTATCAACGTGCTGAAGTCACACCTGAGTCCCTCTCAGAAGCTCCTCTTCATTGGAGTGGTTCTGGACACCATGCAGTTTCGGGCCTATCCTCCCGAGCAGCGAATCCGGAATTTTCGGGCTATGATTCCAATCTTTCAGCCTCTATCCTGGGTTTCAGTCAGAATGACCCTGAGGCTGTTGGGCCTCATGGTCTCCTGCATCCTGCTGGTGGATCATGCAAGGTGGCATATGTGGGCTCTGCAGTGGGACCTGAAGTTCCAGTGGGCACAGCATCAGTGGAATCTTTCCGATTGCGTCCAGATCTCGGAGGGCACTGCACGCCACTTGCAGTGATGGCTCACGAACCAGGATTGGGTCAATGGCAGGTCCCTCTCCCTTCCCCAACCAGAGTTCACAGTGGTGACAGATGCATCCCTTCTGGGATGGGGTGGCCAAATGGGAGGGGCGGAGATTAGAGGGCTCTGGTCTCTGGCGGAGTCTGGGCTCCACATCAACCTTCTGGAGTTTCGGGCGATTCGTCTTGCACATGAAGGCATTCCTTCCCTCTGTCCGGGGAAGAGTAGTGCAGGTGTTCACGGACAACACCTCTGCCATGTGGTACTGCAACAAACAGGGCGGGGTGGGGTCGTGGACCCTATGTCAAGAGGCTCTTCGCCTCTGGACATGGCTGGAACATCAGGGCATATCCCTGGTGGTTCAACACCTGGCAGGTTCACTGAACGCCAGGGCGGACGAACTCAGCCGTAGGTGCAGGATGGATCACGAATGGCGTCTTCACTCGGAGGTGGTGCAAGGTCTCTTTGAGCAGTGGGGAGAGCCTTGGTTAGATCTATTCACCACCGAAGAGAACGCGCAATGTCAGCAGTTCTGCGCGTTGGCATTTCCAAGGCGGCACTCGCTAGGCGACGCTTTTCGTCGTGAGTGGAGTTGCAGTCTTCTATACGCCTTTCTGCCTATACCACTTCTGCCCAGAGTGCTGAAGAAGATCAAGCGCGACTGGGCCCAAGTCATCCTTGTGGCTCCGGATTGGGCACGAAGAGTCTGGTATCCCGAGCTGTTACAACTGGCCATCGATCCTCCGATTCGACTGCCTCTTCAGGAGGATCTTCTGTCGCAGCAGCAGGGGACGGTCCTCCACCCGAACCTGTCCAGGCTCCACCTCCTTGCGTGGAGATTGAGCGGCAACAGTTGACAGCCTTTGATCTTCCTCCCAAAGTCTGTAATGTTATCTTGGCAGCCAGGCATCCCTCCACTAAGACGGTATACGCCTGTCGATGGAACAAGTTTGTGGCATGGTGCACAGCAAAGGCTGTGAATACCCTCTCTGCCCCTCTTTCTGAGGTTCTTTTGTTCCTCCTTTCTTTGGCCCAGCAGGGCTCTGCTCTGGGCACACTCAAGGGCTATCTCTCAGCCACCTCAGCCTTTCTTCGGCTGCCTGATCAGCCTTCTCTTTTCAAGTCCCCTATTGTAAATAGGTTTCTTAAGGGTATTACTCATCTTTCTTCCTATTCCTTTTGTAATGCCTCAGTGGGACTTGAACTTTGTTCTAACATATCTTATGTGCGCTCCTTTTGAGCCATTACATAACTGTCCCCTCAGACTTTTAAATTTAAAGACTGCCTTTCTAGTGGCCAACACCTCTGCTCGCAGGGTGAGTGAGCTTCAGGCTCTGTCCTCTAAGCCTCCTTTTCTTGCTCTGCATCCGGACAAGGTTGTCTTAAGAACCAGACCTTCCTTTCTTCCCAGAGTGGTTACTTCTTTCCACATTGGACAGACCATCACTTTGCCCACCTTCTTTCCGCCTCCACATCCTTCAAAAGAGGAAGAGAGGCTCCACCGTCTGGATCCAAAACGTGCACTATCTTTCTATCTAGATCGCACAAGACAATTCCGGGTGGATGACCAACTCTTTGTTGGCTATGTGGGTGCCAAGAAAGGTCGGGCCGTGCAAAAACGGACCATCTCTCGGTGGGTCGTTCTTTGCATAAAAATGTGTTACTCTTTGGCAAAGAAGGAGCCTCCGGTACAACTGTGCGCCCATTCCACCAGGGCGACGGCAGCCACTACTGCTATGGGACATGGAGTCCCCTTCATGACTTCTGCCAGGCAGCCACGTGGGCATCATTGCATACGTTCACTAAACATTACTGCCTGGATAGTCCAGTCCGGTGAGACAGCTTCTTTGGTTGTTCTGTTCTCCAGGACTTCCTGGTGTGAACTTAGTTCGCAGACCCACCTCCGGGGTTGGTATTGCTGGGGTATCTATTCTAAGGTAAGGAATCTATAACTAATAGTCTCTTTCCGATGAACAAGTTACTTACCTTTGGTAACGATATATCTGTAAGAGACATATATTAGTTATAGATTCCTTACCGCCCCACCCATCCTCCCCGTTCTGCGAACTGACTTCTAGGGTTAAGGACTTCCTTTCAGGGCCCTAGTTTTGTGCACCAGTGGTCAGTGTCTTGCATGGCTCTGCGCTTCTGGCGTGGAATGTCGTGAAAAGAACTGACGTCAGCGCGCGAGGACGGCATCTAAGTAGATACCGTGACGCCATCCCGCCGATGACGAACGCGGAGTCGACCGACGCCACCCATCGACGCACAGGGGTACTGCTACGGAAAAAATTTCTCCGGATCCAGTCTGACGCCTGGGGGTAATTTTAAGGTAAGGAATCTATAACTAATATGTCTCTTACAAATATATTGTTATCGAAGGTAAGTAACTTGTTCATTGTCTTCACTCCGGCAGTGCAACCATTTCCCGTAGCAGGAAAGCATTAAGGAATATTAAACAAATTCATCACATTGCTCTCAAGCCATGTTCCAAAGAGAAAACTGGGATGCATGCAACACAGCTGCACTAATTTTGGACTGGGATTCCACCGGCTGCAGAACTCTGCGGAATCCCATGGAGTTATTAGTTAACTCCTCTGAGTGAAACTCTGCAGGTTCCGCCCACCCCAAGTCATTTGCACTGAGCTTCCCCAGGTGTTAAATTCCTCTACGCTTGGCACCATCCCAAGAGGAAGACATATAGTCGGTATTCTATGTTTGTTTTGTAGTGTATGGATTCCAAGATTAGTGCAGCTTCTAACTGGTTGGCCTTGCAAGCAATTCAGGAAACCATTTTGTCATGCTTCGTGGGTGCTTTTCCCATGATCACGTTAATAGGCTGTGGACTAATGGTTTCTACTTGTGTAGGAGTGGCTGTTCCTGCTGCAAGAGCAGGCCTAGAGCTCAAATTATGTTTTACAAACTATACGAGTCTCCTGCATAAAGCAATTGTATACTTTAAAACATCAATCACCTAGGTGCTAGGTTGTCGTGGCGAGGAATGGGCTTGTAGCCAGCCAAGACCAACCATTTAGCCCCCTTCATTGCACAAAGGACCCAAACAAACATTTCAGTGCGTATGTGGCAATTGACCAGCAAACCATTCTGGTCCCTTTGGTAAGTCAAAGGGATTTCCAAATCTTGCTAAGTCCTACAATGTGCCGGCAGGTCTACCACTGTGTGGGCACAAAACTACCCTGAGGCAGCATTGATAGGCTCAAACTCCACCCATGAGTAAAATGTCTCAAAGGCATAGGCTGCGTGTGCAGCTATTACGAAAGCAACTGCCCCCCCCCCTCCATCAGGGACACCTCGAGCTTTGAGATGGTGAGTAGTGCTTCCCTGTAATTGGCCCCTTTCACTATAAGTACCACTATGGTGAATGGATTCAATAGAAATTAGAATCAAAAAATTAGAAAAGCCCACAGAATAGAAACTAACATTCCAAAAGGTAAGCTTGACAAACCTACGGAAACAGACACTCCCATAGCCACAATAGGAGGTAATCATGTTTACTACAGACTTCTCCATAATGACATCATAATGGTTCAAGTGTGTGTGAAAAGTGAAAGAACTACTCAAGGCGTGACTGTAAGATAGAAGGTCTACGTTGGGCGGCAGCTGTTAAGTAAACTACGACTGACACAGATCTACAAGGTTTGCTTTCCCACCCACAGGTTTACGGGAGAAATCAGTTCAATTCACCAGTGCTGAATGTGAAAGGAAGGTCATTGTAGCCCTACAGAACTCTACCCAATACCTTGCTGGGGTAGAGTTATTGCTTTTGGGTTACTAGCAATCCCTGCAATGGGATCAGGGGAACCGTGGTAACAGAAACAAACCTATTTACACACACACACACACACACACACACACACACACACACACACACACACACACACACACACACACACACACACACACACACACACACACACACACACACACACACACACACACACACACACACACACACACACACACACACACACACACACACTCACACTCACACTCACACTCACACTCACACTCACACTCACACTCACACTCACACTCTCTCTCACACTCTCTCACACACTCTCACACTCACACTCTCTCACACTCTCACACTCACACTCTCTCACACTCACACTCTCTCACACTCACACTCTCACACTCTCACACTCTCTCACACTCACACTCTCTCACTCTCACACTCACACACTCACACTCTCACACTCTCACTCTCACACTCTCACACTCTCACACTCTCTCTCTCACTCACACTCTCTCTCACACTCACACTCTCTCTCTCACACTCTCTCTCTCACACTCACACTCTCTCACACACTCACACTCTCACACACTCACACTCTCACACACTCTCACACACTCACACACACTCACACTCTCACACACTCACACTCTCACACTCTCTCACACACTCACTCTCTCTCACACTCTCTCACACACTCTCTCACACACTCACACTCTCTCACACACTCACACTCTCTCACACACTCACACACTCACACTCACTCTCACACACTCTCTCACACTCACACACTCACACTCACTCTCACACACTCTCACACACACACACTCTCTCTCTCTCACACACACACTCTCTCTCTCACACACACACTCTCTCTCTCACTCTCTCTCTCACACACACTCTCTCTCTCACTCTCTCTCACACACACTCTCTCTCACTCTCTCTCTCACACACTCTCTCACTCTCTCTCTCACACACTCTCTCTCTCACTCTCTCTCTCACACACACTCTCTCTCTCACTCTCTCTCTCACACACACTCTCTCTCTCACTCTCTCTCACACACACTCTCTCTCACTCTCTCACACACACTCTCTCTCACTCTCTCTCACACACACTCTCTCTCACTCTCTCTCACACACACTCTCTCACACTCACTCACTCTCTCACACTCACTCACTCTCTCACTCTCTCTCTCACACACACTCTCTCACTCTCTCTCTCACACACACTCTCTCTCTCTCTCACACACACTCTCTCTCTCTCACACACACTCTCTCTCTCTCTCTCTCTCACACACACTCTCTCTCTCTCTCACACACACTCTCTCTCTCTCTCACACACACACTCTCTCTCTCTCTCTCTCTCTCTCTCTCTCTCTCTCTCTCTCTCTCACACACACTCTCTCTCTCTCTCTCTCTCTCTCTCACACACACACTCTCTCTCACACACACTCTCCTACACCCCACCCCCCTCGAAGAATAGATACTTTTGACTAAAAGCATTTATTATCACAGGGCGAACCTATTTCTCAGCACATCTAAATCAATTACACAGGATATCATAAAAACAGCAAGAAGATACGTTGTGAGCAAAGAGAATAAAATAAACATTTCTAACATGTTTAAAATGTCATTTAAACTTTACACCATGGATACTTGCAAACATTTTCCCAGGGGCCAAAAAGATTAGTCTGTGATGTGCCCGAGGTTCGCATTGATGCCAGCTGGGTAGCAGTTGAGCGAGGGGCTTGGGGGGATTGGTGGTAAAGTGGGTGTTGGCAAAGCGAAGGATATACTTCTAGTGGCTGAATTGAACAATGTGAAACCAGAAAATTTAGGCTTAATCCTGCTTTCCCCACTTTACCAAATTGTGTTTGAGCCTAGACAGTTGTTTAATTTCACTTTCCCTCCTATTTCTTCAATATCACATATAAGAGGACCTCGAAATACATGTTTTTGGGGTTTGTGACATACAAAACCTTCTGCTGTGTTTGATTTAATAAACTATAATACCATTGGTGTTGTTGTCAGGGTTGGGGGAAAGAATGAATATTTCTAAATTCATGTTTGAAAACTATCACTTTTAAATTACCACTTCTCAATGCACTGACATAATAAATTGCACTAAGGTGAAAAAGTTCTGCATGTTAATTAAATACACTTTTTGAATTTTGAAGAGACTCATATTTTTACACTTTTGCTGCAAGATGTCTTTAGAAATGAAGGTGTTTCTTAAGGTAAGCGCAGGACTCCCTAGTTACTTGCTTTAACACCAGTTAATCTTATTAGAGATTGGGATTCCTGACATTATTTTAGGAATGTCTGACATAGATTATGTACATCAAGGTGTGCGTCCCAGATGTTTCCTTATCAACATGTAAGGTTAAAGGACGCCAATACAGACTACACTATTTTGGTTATATGTCTGTATTTATTCTTATTTGGCCTTTGTATTGTAATAAATAGACACTTCCCCCGAGACTGATGTTGCATCAGGTGTTATATCTATATCATTAGCTTAATGACTTGACACTTTCACAGTTCTTAGAAAGATACGGTCAGACAACACCTACATCAATGGCAGACATGACAGCGATTCTGCATAAATTGAGGAAAATGGTGACTCCCATTACCTTAGATTGAGAAGATGGCACTTTCCATTATCTAAAATGAATTTGGGGCCTACTTAAAAATTGAGTCGGACCGTAGTACTTTACGTCAGCTCAGCTGGATATGTGTACTCCATGTCGTCCATTTCCTTGTTGGATCAGAAGGAAAATGACAGTACCACAGCCGATAAGCAGATGAATGGTAAGGAACCCTCCAAAAAGACTGTTGAACAAGGAATAAAAAGATTATGCTATCATTCTGAACACAGCCTTAAATCTAGTCACCAGACCTGATCCAATGTTATTAAAAAGTTGTACAATACCAGTTGTTGGCGATGCATTGAAAATCGTATGAACAATATCAGCAAAATGAGTTGGGCATTGTGTTTATAACAGCCTCTGAATCTCTGAAGCAGTTCTGGCTGTATGCAAATCATCAGTCAGCTGGAAAAGTCAAAGGGTTTTTCAGTAACACTGCGACCAGTTTGCTAATTTTGTCGAAACACATGTCTTTCATATCAATTCTAGGCCACACAACAACTTTGATTTCGTGTTGAGGTGGTGGGTACGAGCTTCTTCCCCAACACTGTATTGTTTTAGAAAATGTAATCACATAAAGTTAGCCAAGTTCCAACCGGCAGCAACTGGTGATTAAATGAGATCCCTTATTTAGTAATTCATGGTGTGTGATTATGGACAAAATGGGAGTTGTCGATAAAACACAGTTCAATACTGGCATCAAAGTATTACACATTCCATGACAGGAAATTGAATCGCACATTAGTGAATGACCTAGAGGATTCCTGCAGATCAATCAGTGATAAACACAGGGTCATTTTCATTTAAACACATGTAAGAGAAATGAAATTTCCATAAATTAAATCGATTCGAACTGTGCATTTTTTTCCTACCACCCCAATGATGCATATTTTTGACAATCATGAAAATGGAAAGTTGTAATGGGAATGGAAATAACTCCATGGATCAACCATGTAACAGGTGGATTTTCACTAACAGGAAACAGATCCTGCCATTTGCTCGAAGCTTAACAAAGTGTTTGTGAATTCTTTTTTAGCCATTATTTTCTGTGTTAGAGTCAAATGATAAGGTTCGAAAATGGTTGTTTTGTTTAGAAGATGCGAGGGCAGATAACCTGATTGAGTTTGTAAAGTCCAATGTAATTGTATTAAAACTCTTAACTGAGCCTGGCCATGCTGCAGAAGACCTAAGTCGCCTTCAAGGAGGTCTGATGCTGAAGGGGGGGGGGAGCTTGTGAGCCATAGATAGCGGGCGCATAATTTGAGCGCTCCGCTGCAATCTAAATAAAAATCCTGAAAATTGTTTCCCCAGGGGCCCATTGAGCTATGCAAATATACAACCCTGATCTGTGATATCCGGTACCACGTAGCCCTGTGACTGGTGAAGGGCTTGAGGCGGTGAAAAGGACTCCTGGGGTGTGTGGCATTGGGCCCACGTTGCTGTATTGAATGCAACGACGCCGATCAGAAAGGCGGAGTAAGCGACTCCAGCGATCTGCAGCAGCGAACACAGTGAGGCCAGATGACCAGGCCCCCTCCCCCTCGAACCCTAGCGACCTCACTAATCAAGTGCTTTGCAACAGTTGGAGCCCAGGTATGAGGCCCATGAAACATGCAGCCTGCAGACATGCGCCAGGCCCAGAGCGGCAGTAGAAAGCGATAGGAGGCCCGCAAATCAAGCTCCTGGGTAGTGTCTTACTTTTGCTTAGCCCTACAGTGCATGGTGCTGTGGGGAGCACCCAGACTCAACCCAGACTGAATAAGCGACAACTGGCACAACGGAGGACTCCGCAGTCCTGGGCAACTAGCAGCTCCGCCCTATTTTTTCTCGATAAACCTGGCCCTGTACAGCACGACAAGCACGCACCGAAGCAGGAGTGTGCGGTTCGAGAATAGCCAACGGGCCTCTATGCCTCCTTGTGGACTCAGTAAACTGAGGCATGGCAAAATCGGTGAACCTGGGGGAGTTGGGAGCACTGAGAATAGCTGGACACGTCGTATGGTGCTCTCGCCTTATGTCTGGAGAAAGATGGCACACCCGGGCACGCTATGGCCTCAATAAAATGTGCTGGCCATCACAGCATGCTGCCCCCTATGAACATGGGGTAATCCAGTTAAAATGAATTGACAGCCTTAGTCAGTGACCTTGAAATTGAGCTTACAAGCACCTAACAGCCCCCACACATCGCTAGCACATGGCAGGGGATCCGAACGTGGCCCTGACTTTCATCGCTCTACACCCAGGAGGGAGAGAATCAATCAATCAATCAATCAATCAGTACTTGTATAGCATGGCTTATCACTATATATGGTATACAGGCGCTGTGCTGCAGGTATCAGTCGAAAAGCCAGGTCTTGAGTCCCTTCCTGAAGTAGATTAGCGAGGATGCAGTCTGGAGGTGCAAGGGGAGGGCGATCCAGGCTTTGGCGGTGAGGTGGGGGAAGGAGCGCAGCTGCATATACGTGGTATCTGTGTGAGGGCGAGGTGTGCTGATCGGAGATTCCTAGTAGGTAGGTGGAAATGCAGTAGTGGTTCATGTAGGGTGGTCCTTGGTCATGGAGTGCTTTGTAGTTGTAGGTAAGAAGCTTTAAATGGTATCTCTTCTGGACGGGGAGCCAGTGGAGGACCTTTAGGTGCTGGGTGATATGTGTCCTCTTGGACAGTTTGAGGATTAGTCTGGCAGCTCCGTTCTGGATCATCTGGAGTCTATGCATGAGTTTAGTGGTGGTTCCTGCATAGAGTGTGATGCCGTAGTCTAGTTGGCTGGTGATGAGGGCCTGTGTCACCATTTTCCTGGTGCTGATGGGGAGCCACCCGAAGAGTCTGTGAAGCGTTTGGAAGCAGGCTGAGGAAACAGCATTGACCTGACGTTTCATTGAGAGTTCTCTGTCCAGGATGATGCTGAAGTTGTGGGCATAGTCTTTCGGCGAGCTCCACCACCTGCCAGTAGTCGTTCCAGAGGGCTGTCTGTCTGCTGAAGATCAGCACTTTAGTTTTGTCTGTGTTGAGATTCAGGCAGTTATCCTTCATCCAGACTGAGAAGTTCTTCATACAGTTGTGAAAGTTGGTCTTTATTAATGGGGGGGGGGGGGCTTAGCTGACAGTGAGAGGACAAGCTGGGTTTCGTCGGCGTAGGAGATGAGGTTGATGTTGTGCAATCTGATGATGTCTGCAAGTGGTGTCATGCAGGAGAACTGATCTACCAGGCCTGAGACAACAGGATACTGACCTTGTGGGTGCCACCTTGGGACCAGGAAGAGGACTAGGAGGGACACCACACCTGTGGGAGAGTTGGAGAACAGACCATATACCCCCAACAGGCGGTGACGGAGACCTCTGGAACCTGTGACACAGTTGAGGGTGGGGATGGTGGGTGGAGTCACGGGGGCATTCCTGAGCCAGGCTTGAAAATTCGGGTCACCCATTGATGCTCAAATCCAGCCTTCCTAAGGATAGTGGGCCTTCACAAACTGATGTAATACAAAGGCACGTAGCCAGGCTGTTCCAGCTCGCTGCTATCACCCTCATACTTATAGACATGTGAAACCGAAGTTTAGACCACCCAGTGCCTAGGCGGGCATGAATGATTCCTCCATGACTACGTCTGGGAATATTGAAGGGGCTGAACACATGGTGCCTCCTCTGCAGCTTCAGCTAGACAAAATACTAGAGGCTATAGCAGACACTTAATCCACACTCCAACAGGACATTAGTGCTGTCTCATTGGGTCTGAGACTATTGAGAGTAGACCATCAATTGGCAGACAGGGTGAAGGAAGTGAAGAATGGCATTGAGCAACTAGCATTGTCCCAACAGGTCACATCCCTCACTGATAGAGTACGCACCCTCGAACATCGTGCTGAAGATGCGGAAGACCGCAATCGGCGAAACAATGTCAGCATAGTGGGTCTCCCAGAAGCTATGGAGGGAGATGACATGATAACCTACCTTGAGCACTGGATGCGGACTGAGGTTTCTTCGCTCTAGAACGTTCACACAGAGTGGCCGGCCACCTCACCCAGTGGTATCCAATCATGTCCAAACTGCTCCATTTCGGGGATAGAGATGTCCTCCTGCGGGCCCAAACAACTTCAGAAATGGGAAGGACATGATATTCCCGAACTATACTGCTAGAGTACAGACTAAGAGGACCTCCTTCCTGGAGGAGAAGAGAGCACTTAGAGAAGAAGGCCTCCAGTACTCCTTGATGTTCCCAGCCACACTGAAGATCCAATTGGTTGGCACAACTCACTTCTGTGAAGCCTGCCAGATGGTGGGGGACTGGCTGGATGCCTACAAAGCGGGAACAGATCCACCGAGCTCTTGCTGGGCGGAAGGTGACAATAAGCAAATACACAGGGTGAGATCTTGTGGGCCCGAAGCAGAGGCGCCTTGAAGAAGACAACTAGAACCCAAATGGAACAAGAGCGGGCGGAGGCCCTTCAGGCAACAGCGGGAATCACAGTATAGTCTGTGTTGAATTCAGAGATAGGCTGACCTTCGGAGAGACATTCGGCAGCATCCGAGTCGGAGGGATCCATTTTGGAGGAAGTGGGCCGCCCTGATGTAATCCCACAATCAGCTGATGATCTGATCTGATTTGAAGGTCCATGTGGAACTTGCTATGCCATTCCCTGGCCCCTCAGCAGACATTGCAACTGATGAGGTGCGGAAGACACCTATGAGCGCCAGCGGTCCCCTCAAGAAGGGCAGACAGTCATGCCATACTGCTGCATGTGGGAGGTAAGGTGATTTCCTGAATTGAACTCCTCGAACTGCTGGAATGAGGGCTCCCCACAGGCCTCAAGAAAGTCCCTGACTTGCTCCTGGAGAGCATACTGTGTGCTGGCTGGAGCAGAATGGCTGGTGCCACTGCTGAACTGGTTCTGCCTACCCCACACCACCCAACCCCTCATAGGAGTCTATTGGAGCTTTGCCTATGACTCTGTTGGTTAGTTTTAATTTATTTGGGCAGACAGCAATTGCCGACCTGCCCTTGGTTAGGGGAGTTCCAAGTTGGGGTACTTGTTGATTGTCTCGGGGGCATAGTCCTTGATGGGGTGGGGGTGGCGGGTCTGGGGTTGGTTGATAGGTAGATACCTGGAGCTACAGAGTGGATTGACTAAATGGCTGTTAGAGAGCCAGGGCTTGTTTATATGACCTGGAACATCCGGGGGATGGGGTCTGCATCCAAGTGACACAATATCCACAGATATCTTAAACACAGGGAGTACACACCGCCATGCTACAAGAGACATCTCACGGGGACCGAAGTAAAGAGCCTATGATGCAGGCGGCGCAGCCAATTATATACCACCTCTTCTTCTGCCTTTGTGAGGGGGGCTCTGGTGTGGGTCCGAGCTGGGACCTCATTTGAACTTACACCATCCATAATAGATACTGAGTAGCGTTATTTGCTGGTTAGATGTAGACTGCTAGGGAAGCAAGTGACATTGGAGAGCGTTTATGCACCCAATCAAGACCAGCAGGCATTCCTCCATTCACTGTGAGCACCCATGGGACATTTGATGGGGGGGACTTACTCCTGGGGGGGGTGACATCAACTGTGTTACTGACGTGCTCCTGCACTGCTCCACTTCACCTCTGCCTGGAGCCCAAGCACAAAGAACAGCAGCAGGTTTCCAGGAATAGTTGCAACACTGGGAACTGACTGACATGTGGGACACTCAGCACGGGATAGAACAAGATTACTCCCACATATGCACCCTACACACTAGGCTAGACAGATTTGTGTGCTTGGAGAGGCTGAGTCAATATGTGACTTTCACTGAATGGTTAGGTCTCACCCTCTCTGACCACAGCCCTCTGCTTTCGAGGTTCCAGTTGATCTATGAAAGAACGGTGATACCCACATCGCGACTCTAGCCATCGATATTTGAAGATACATGTTACAGAGAATCTCTACACACTTCTATCTGAGAATACTTTGATAATAACCAAGGCTCAGCACCTTCTGGCCTTATGGAATGGGAGGCATTCAAAGTGATGATATATGGTCACTGCATGGGGCAGTCAGTGGGGGTCTGTTAGGAGCTAAATAGTGACCTGCACACATTAAATATTGCACTTCAAACACTGGACAATTGTTTGGGGACAGATCCTGTCTCACATCAGAGGCTTCTTGAGGCGAAGAAATGTGACAATACCACCTTGGAATGCCTACGATTTCACAGCTACAAAAATTACATAGCCCGGGCGCATGAGGAGGAAAGTAAATCAGGGAGGCTCCTGGCATGCCTCATACGCCCGGACCTGCGAGGTACACCAATTACACACCTCCAATCTGCTGCAAGGATGCATATCTACTCCCAGGGGACCATTAATGATGAGTTTAGAGCTTACTATGAGACCCTCTACCGCCGTCCGGAGGCGCTTTGAGAAAGCTCACTAGATGACTTCCTGGACTGACTACGGCTCCCAACGCTGACGCCCCATGCAAGGGAGGCTGCCGGAGGCCCAGTCACAGTACAGGAGATAAGACATGCCATTAAGGAAATGGCCACTGGAAAGACCCCAGGCCCCAATGGACTCCCAGCAGAGTTTGACTCTACATTTGTTAGTCAGCTAGCCCCAAAGATGGAATCGCTTTATGCTGCGTCGCTGAGAGTGAGTCACTTGCCTGACTCCATGAGGAGCGCAACTGTGATACTGTGAAACTCCTCGCCAAAACTAAGATCTCAGGTGCACCTACCTCCGTGTTCCACCCACTGTCAATGCAAAACATGGACTTGAAGATTCTGAGTACGGTGCCTGGGTGTAAATTGCTCGACTACATGCCGACCCTGGTCCATAGGGATCAAAATGGTTTCATACCGAACTGCAGCACCTCCCATGACCTCAGGAGACTATACCATGTTCTTTATCTCCCAGTGGTACAGACACTACCAGAGGCAATGCTCATGTCAGTAGACCTCGAGAAGGCCTTTGAATCTGTTTGGTGGGACTTCTTGATAAAGACCATGCGTAAGATGGGAATGGGGGAGACCTGGATTAAATGGGTCACACTTCTCTATACGTGGCCGACGGCACAGGTCAAGACTGGCAATACAATTTCTACCACACATGATATATTTCAGGGTACGAGCGAGGGCAGCCTCCTGTCTCCCCAGCTGTTCCTCTTAGCCATCCAACCGCTAGTGGAGTTATTTTGACAGGAAGGTGGGGGCAGTGGCATACTGATTGACGAGAATGGACACATAATCTCGCTTTATGCAGATGACCTCCTCCTGTATATTTCTCATGGCCCTACTGGATCTCCAGATGCAATCTGACACCTGGAAGAATTTGGGGTGCTCTCAGGCCTTCGAGTCAGCAGAGCCAAAACCTGCCTGTTTCCCTGCAGACTAGGAATTCACCAACCACCTGCCCTTTGCCCAGAATTTGCATGGGCACCAACAACCTTTAAATATCTGGGTGTTCAGTTATATCACACTCAGGATGATGTACGGGAGGGTAACCTGGACGGAGCAATTTGCTCTCTTAAAACCTGAGTCACTTTTTGGAGATCCCTGCGATTACCCATTATTGCACGACTATCAGTCTCCAAAATGGTGATGCTCCCTTGCATATTGTATTTTTTCACAAACCTCCTGGTCAAGGTGTCAGTTGCTGCCACATGGTGTCACTCAAGATCCTGAGCTGTCCACCAGAGGAAGAAGGACTGGAAGCACCTGATTTTGAGCTGTACTACCTGGCAGCACAGCTGCAGTGGGTAACTAGATAGCTTGATGGGTTTCAGAGAAGTGAGATGGATTTCTTGGGCATGACACCCTACCAGGCTGTCTTAATGGCCCAGCTACTACACCCAGAAGTGACTAATCTGCAACCAAGCACCCTACTACTGGTAGCCATGCAGTGCTGGCATCGCTGCATGGTACTGACCCGGAGGGCTCCGCTCGATGCCCTCGCCCTGCCATTGGTGGGCTTACCTCATGGTGGTCCTATTGCTTGTTTCACTGCTGCCCAACTCTCAGAATGAACAGGAGCTTGACTGATGACGGTAGGTGACTGCTACCAATTAGGCGGTCACATACCTCTTGAAGAGTTATTGGAACAATATGCACTGCCCTGGGGGCAGTTTCTGAACTATGAAGCACTGGTACGGCCTTTCACAGATCTATCGGATGGGGGATGGGAGGAGCCCGCGACACATGCAGTACTGCAGCTTTTGCTCTCTATCGGGTCAGCGAGGTTCCTGGTGACATGATTTTATAGATCTCTGAATGATATGGGATGGAGACCTTTGGCGATACTCAGGGACAGATGGGAAAGGGTTTTAGGCCACGAGATCACAGATGGGGAATGGCATAGAATATAGGCCTACCCTAAGAAAGTATCTCACAATACGAGACTGAAATATATACAGTTTAACTTTGTACATATTACCTACAGACTACAGTTCATATATGGTGGGGATCCTCATGAATATCCCAGGTGTCGGCTACCTGATGCAAAATATTGCCATATGACATGGGGGTGCACTACTTTTCAGTCGTATTGGACTGAGGTCCTTCTACGATTACATACTGCGTTGGGCCGCACACGACAGAGACCTGCCGCTTGGGAAGGTCCTCCAGACCCAAAGCACGCAAAGTGACCATTAGGTTCCTCGACCTGGCCCTCATTTTGACCAAACATAGAATAGCAATGGCATGGAAATCAGGGACGGGACCCGTATTTGATGTATGGGTCAGAGACGTTACCACCTTGGCCCTCATTAGGGAAGTCGCAAGAAGGGTTAGGATACACCCTATAGCTGACTTGTGGATGAAGGTGCTAGGGGACTGGGCGCATCCGGGAGGTGATGTGCACTCAGATCAGGACACTCAGGTTGATTGAGAAGAGGGGAGCCACGTTGGCAATCTGGATGAGAGGAGGGTAGCTGATCTTCGTGTAGGTGATTAGACCACTATCAGGAATAGGAGAGTCACTCCGTGTTTTTCACCCTTCACAGATTGTACCTCCCAGACCATCGTATGTGGTGAACCACTCACCCCTCCTCCGGATGTAGAGACTATTTATTCTAAGGAAGCCACAAGTCATACAAACACCACTGACACATACTGTGACATTTCCCCCCGAAAAATACCCAGAGACATATCAGTTATACCCTTAATTTCTTTTAGTTTGCCTTTTCCTCTTTGGTTTCACCAGCTGGGGATTTTAGTTTTTATTATTTCCCCAGTTCTTCCCTTTTTCCATACTCCTGACTAAGAGTAATTTGGGATATCTGCGACATGACTTTTATGATGCAGGCCCGAGATCAGGCTTGGAAGAACTTAATGATTACATATTTGTGAGATCGCATATGAATGACACGGCAGGCTGTGAAGCAGAAACAAGATTCATGACTCAGCTGGGAATATATTCTGAACTGTTTAAGGATTAAGTGCAAAGTGTGTATCCTTTTAACCGATGTTAATCTTCAACTCGACTCACTGATTTACTGTACCGCCACCATGAAGGAATGGCCTGGCCTACTATACAACCAATGTTCCCTCTAATTGTTTTCCTCTGTGTGCGGCAGTGTAAGGTCTCTGTGCGCTGCAGCCAAGGCTATGTGTGCCAGGAACCAGACTGCGCGTGTGGGTACAGCGACCAATGTTCTCTCTAATTTATTTCCTCTGTTTGCGGCAGTGTAAGGTCACCTTACAGGGAACAGTGGTTGGATGGATAAATTCTTCAATTCCCGATAGGCATTAAAGAACTCAGTCACAGCTCTAACTAAGTAAGAAGCAATGCACATGCCCTGGTCCTCTCTCACCTGGGTGGTGGCAATATCCTACTCACCAGCTTCCATGACTCTGCATTCGCTCCATGGCATTGCATCCAATGTGCCACTGCCCATCTCATCACAGGGTTCAATATATATCACATCACAGCGAGAGTGATGACTCTGCAAATACTGTCCATCAAAGACTGCATCGACTTTAAGGCTTGAACCTACAAATCAGTAACAACAGGCCCACTGTATCACCTGCTTGAAAATCATGACATTAGAAGACTTCAGATCGAGAAATGCAAGAATGAAAACTGGAGACAGTGTACGCACCAGGACCACCAAGAATACCCTTCTGGATTTCAGGCCCACCACAACACTCTCGAAGTTCAGTAAGGAACTAAAGTCTTTTCTCAGTGATCACCTCATCTGGCATCGATAAGGACCTACGAGTTCCTCTGTCTATGAGCCCAACTGTGAAGAAACTCTGTCCCACTTAACTCTCTCCTTCCATCGTACACTGTGACTTGCTCCCTAGTCTCCACGTGAACTAAAATGGTTTCACTTGCCTATTACTATGTAACGCACTGCACTGCTTTTCACGTTTTCTTGAATTTTTGGAGGACTCGTTCAGACATAGAATTGATACATATTTTGTGAAGGCGAGGAGTGAGATGAGGTAGACAGTAAAATACCCAACGGTATAAATACAGTTGAAGAGATCATCATATGCAAGGGGAAGCATTTTTATAGATCGGGATTACTATAAAAGATTTATTGAGGAGTAGCTCAGAATGTGTAGTAAATTCCTGGAACGTCTTTGCAGCAAAAGTAGCAAAATAATAACAATCATTGGCAAAGCCAATATGTCTTGTCTTTAGGGCCTCCTTGCCACAACCTTTTAGCTATGCTATTCAGCATTATCAAGACACTGTGCAGTATAATGGAAAGCTAAAAAAAGGAAGGTACTATTATGCAGCCATGCTATTTTGTAGGCACAAGTATGCTGCATTGCGCATGCATGCCTACAAAATGTTTTCTGTTTACAGATCTCAGATGGAATAGTAGATTTAAAAAAACAGAATAGAAGTAGGCAGAAGAACACAAGTGTAGAAGCAAAATGGTGGAGAAGCCCACGAGGATGCGTGAAACACATAGAGGGGGAGGCAACACATGGGCAAGAGAGGGCAACACGGAACATAGCAGAATATGGAAGAGAAGTACACGAGGGAGACAGCTGGCAAACACATGCACTCTCATGGAGCGCTGCACCAAAAAGAAAAATACAGTTCCCGAAAAGGAAGTTGTTGAAGGAAGTAAAGATGCTATGTTCCAGGGCAAGGGAAAACAGGAGAGGAAGGTAAGCCCACACAAGGAAATTAATAATGAGCAAGCTGAGAGTAAAAATATAGCCAACCAATGGGAAGCAGTGGGCGGCGTCTAAGACAACTGCAAGTTTACCATAGGTCTTTTCACAACCAGACAGATTGAGCTGTGTGGTAGGCGAGACCCAAACAATCCCAGATCTGGCGAGAAAGCAAGATCTGTAGATTTATAGTAGGCAGCCATTATGTGCGATAAATACCTACCTTTCTGTGCATCCGCTGAAAAAGTTAAGCATTTGTGACATATTATACAACACATATGTGAGCTTAATGATATTTCAATCAAAGGTGTGGATCCAGATGCAAGGAGGAGGGATCCAAGTGAAACAGTAACATTCTCATAGATTATGGGACCATCTGTGATTCTGTATTTATTTATTTGCATGCTGTTGTGGGTTTTGCCAAAGCTCTCCTTAGTGGTTTGCTGGGCACACTAAATTCCTTGCGGCTCCTCGAAAGCAGGCAGCCATATTGGATCCCTGACAGTGTGGCGCTTGTCAGTGTGTCCAAGCGGAGAGTCTTGAAAAAGATGGCATGCCATGTTTTTAGCGCTGGTTTCAGAGCTTAATTTGAGCTGGTGGTTTCCAGTGCTGGCACCAGCACTTACTTGTCAACGCCAGCGCTTGTGACAGTCTGCCACAAGGTGGTGGTGTCTGGCTAATTTAGAGATGGCCACAACAACAGTTAATTATTAATTCAATATACGTTGTAAACGATTATTACCTGCTGCCCAAGCCATTCTTAAAGCTTTGGGGGCCTGTAATAGTCCGAATTGTCACACTTGTAGGAGGAGTGTGATGGTTAGTAGTTGTGTTGGTACTATCATTGGCAGCATGGTTGGGGCAATGTGTGGTGCAAGCCGCAGTGGCCTCCTGGCGAGAGCCTGGCACATATTTTTTTTTTTTTACAAATTAATTTAAGCACTGGCTGGTTTTCTTGATCTAACGAATAGTTAGTTACGCACAATCCGACTTTGGGATAGCTATCAAATATGCAAATTATTTCAAATGAAATGCATGCAAGGTACATTTTTCTCAGACGTTTTCATTGTGGATATTCCAAAATCCTGGCTGAATGGTACTATCTGGTGGCTCGACCAGCCGAACTCAAGGTTGCATTCATGGGAATGTTTGAGCTCGAGCCCACCCTAGGGGAGGAGCCCCAGCAGTTTATGGTCATGCATGGCCTGGCTATGTTGAGAGGTATAAGATGTGTTACACAGTTTTTATACAACACACGTCCATCTAGGAGGTCAACAGTGGAGAGCGCTGTGCACGTGATCCTTCTGTCCATGTTGGGTGAAGCAATTATCCCCTACATTTTACCCTACTCCATAGAACATGCTATTGTCAAGCGTGAGATGGTTGTAAGTGTAGTTATAATGCAGCACATTCAAAAAAAATTAGAATGCAGCAAAGTTTTTAATACAGAAAACAATATCATTTTAGCTATTGTGAGGAAATGTGGATGGCATTGAGAAAATATTCCCTGAACTGAATGCAGGGTGGAGCTGTCGATAGAGCAGCAGGTGCAGTTGCACCGGGCACAGGACCTTGAGAGACCCACCTCACCCAAGTATGGCTTCCTTTTGCGACCAACCCGCGACTGTAAGAGGCCATTGTTTCTTGCTTGTTTGAAGGCACCCTTGTTAGTTCACTGTCTTAAAACCCTAAGGTTTGACTCAACCTTTATGTGAAGACGGGACGAAAGCCTAAGATTTTCTGGGTATGTTTAAGGGTGCCCTCCCAACAACCCCGGCCATGCCTTCAAAACGTCTCTGAAGTC
The DNA here is from genome assembly GCA_963921515.1 of Calotriton arnoldi. Taxonomy (NCBI): domain Eukaryota; kingdom Metazoa; phylum Chordata; class Amphibia; order Caudata; family Salamandridae; genus Calotriton; species Calotriton arnoldi. Next base: position 129,199 of record CAWUFW010017608.1, read on the forward strand.
TACAAGCATGACGTGTGCTTTCAGGTGATTCTGAAAGCACACGTCGTGCTTGTAGACTTGCTGCCTTTCATTTGTTAATAAAGCATGGCACACAATCTGCCCCGCTCTATTAACAAAAGAAATGCAGCAAGTCTACAGGCAGGACGAGTGCTTTTAGAAACACCTGAAAGCACACGTCATGCTTGTAGACTTGCTGCCTTTCATTTGTTAATAGGGCACAGCTGCGGTGCAGATTGTGTGCCTTTGTGAAAGTATTCATGTTAATTGCAGCGCACACGGGCGCTGTGATTAACATGATTACTTTCAAAGAGACATACAATCTGCCCCACAGCCAAGCCCTTTTAAACAAAAGAAATGCATCAGGAGCCACTTGCTGACGAACTTGGGTGGTCTCTACCTTCGCCTTTCGCGCGCACGCATTTTAAATGCGTGCGGCGCGAACGGTCCTCATCTGGAAGATGTAGGTGCGCGCGCGCGGGCACGGACCTTGCAGGGAACAGTGTATACAACTGTTTGTATTACCACCAAATGCTAATAAAAAACATATTTTTAAAAAAGGAGGTCTAATGCCGAAGACATGATGGTGTTTAAAGAGTACAGTCTTTTGGAAAGTATTTACATGCCATTGTCGATGATTCTAAAATCTGATTACATGTTTTCTTTATCTGTCTGTCGAATTCTTTCAGCAGCTTCTCTTTCTCAGTCTTTGTCCCTTTCATTATAAATGGCATATATTCCTATCACTATAAATTGTTTATTTCTAGCAGGGTGTGGTCCTAGGAGGAAATCCATATTTTCCTTAATTAGATACAAATGCTCCTTCACAGCTGGAAGACTGGAGTGTGCTAACCAACGTTGGCACAGCTTAACCACGCTATATGTGGAAATGATTACAGGTATGTGGCTGTTATATTATGGATCAGGACAATTAGCTTTTGGAACAGGGATATTGGAAAGGAAATGATGCATGCTGTGTTGAAATCATAGGGTCATAAGACTAAAACCTCTGAAGGGAGTTTGGAGGAATTATAAGTTCCATATCATCTACGTCACTATCGGAAATGTTTATTTATGATTGCCAATTTGTGAACAGAGTTGAATTGACTTTGATAGAGAGGACTTTTGTGAACTTTTGTGGTTCCAAATCCCAGGCAAGTAGTCTGTTGGATAAGTTCATTCAGAAAAATAATTTATTTGTGTATGGTTCATGCTCTAAATAGGGCTTCTTTACTTAGAACCTGGCAATATTTGATTCACCAATTACTTTTCTCATCAATTGTTCCTTTCCAATACTCACATCACGGTATGGCCAAATTCTGAATTCCTCTGAAAAAATCAGTTTGTTAGCAGTAATTAGGTTCTCTGGAGTTGTAGAGGTTGTGAAAAATAGAAAACTGAGGGATGTGATTGATCCTCGGTCTGGAAACAGGGACTTTCTTTAAGAAATTTGGATGACTATTAAGGGGCAGAGCTCAGAATGATCAACACATATGGCAATTGCAATTGGGTCCCATAATTTGATAAGGAACCATTTCCCAAACTATGCCCCTGGGAACAGGCTAAACGGTGATGTTTGCAGCATTGAGATCTTGCCGCGTTCTGTCGAATGAGAAATGTAGTTGAAGTTCTTGAACCACGGGTTAAGGAATGGTTCTTTCAGAGATGTAATGTCCATTGAGTAGCAGTAGAAAAACAGTCCGCGTTGTCAGCCACATGATGAAAAGAAAAGAAACTCTATTACTTCTGAGTCAGTATTGATTTTATAGCAAATTGCTAGAAATTGTGTACTCAAAAAATAAGAAAACAACAAATATATGCACACACAGATAAATACACTATACAATTACACTTAAATTGGTGAAGTGAAGTGAAAACAAAAATATTTACATATCACAACACAATATATACATAACGAATGAACATATATTAAAGACACACATATAAACACAGTGTGCGGTATAGACGTGATTCAACCCAACTGGCAAATAGTCTAGTTATTCTCAATTGTTGTGGGTGATCATTGACACTTGATAGTATACGTCGACGTTTCGACTCCTGGACAATAGTGCGCTAATGTTATCGTCTGTGGGGGGGGGTCTTCTTCAGGACTATAAAGAGTCTATGTGTGGCCTGTTTAAGAGAAATGGAGGCACTTTAGCATTTAAGCGGAGTTTGGACAATCATGACTATATATGGAAAGACCACATGTCTCTGCTCACCTCAATCAGGCATCCACCCTGATACCAAATTAATGGGTAGGACAGCACAGCAGCTTGTAAAATTATCGATGGTTGACCTGTCAGAAATAAATTAAGGCTGTCACCGCCTGTATCTAAAAAGAGCGTTTCATAGAAAAATGACCTATAAATTGTGCCCTTACAGGGACTGTACCTGATTCAAAAAGAAGTACTTCATATCTGCTGTTGTATTTGATCAGTGGCACATCGTGCCTGCAAATCTATAAGAAGATGGTTGTTTAGGACATATTTTAAACTAAGTCCAGTCAGAAACATTGAGTACATTTGAAAAATTCATGAAAGAAAGTAACTAACCTCCGGCGTCTGGCGCTCGGGGTCTAAAATGGTTAATCTCCCTTAACTTCAGGGAAAGTTTGTCGGGCCGGCCGTCTCCAGACAAGCCTAACTTGTGGCAATCAAGGCTTGTAACTTGCCTTTGAATATTCTGAAAAATAAAATGACGAGCCTCTATTAGTTTGAGCAACCGTGCTTCTCATGTTGCAACTATCAGATAAGGGTTAAAGGGTTTGACATCTTACCTCTCGTCTACAAGATCCTAGACTGAAACTCAGGAAGCTATCTGGGTGCCTCCGATCGCCTGCTTTAAATATAATCTTGTGACGGCAATTTACGTGTCTGTAGCGACCTCGTGTGAGGATGCTACGTGCATGACACGACTGCCATCTGGTGGGGGTCTGCTAAAAAGACCAAAACTCAGTGAAAGCTGGGGAATAAGGTTAAATTCACAAGTTTGCGAGGCCAAGTTTAAAAAGCCTATAATTGTTCAGAAACGCATTTGAAGGGTGCTGAACTGTACAGGCCGCAGTGGTGCAGGCCAAACAATAAGTCATAAAGTGGTGCAGACCATACACTTGGATTCTAGAAAATCACATGTAGGTGTTGAATGTGCCTCATTTACGGATCTGTTGTAACAAAATGAAAACATGCATAATGAGTTTCACATATAGTGATGGTGACCCCAGGGTTGGACGGAGAACAGGGGTCAGAACAGGGGGTGGAACAGAGGCAGAGGGAGAGGCAGGAGAGCGGTGAAATTCTACTCTCAAACACACGGAGAAATCCAAACCAGACGGCAAACATACCGCTGGTAAACGACACAGAAAATGCCCTGCATAACCACCATACAGAGGATCATGCTAACCCTGTGATTAATCTATCTAAACATTCTTTAACTACAACGGAAATAGCGGTATTATCTAAAGGGTTGAGCTATGTACCCACTGCACCCAGCAGCAGTTTCACCACAAAAATAGATTTGTACCGTTTCTTCAGAAAGATAAGACTAAAACACTATTTTTTACAAACACTCAAGCCCCATAAGTACCAACAAGTCCCCAGCCACTCCCCTACGCACACCATCCACATTCTCACCACCGACGCACCTAATGTCAAACAAAATTCTGACCTTTGAGCAAGTGGTGTTGCATGATGTTCTTAAACTGTTAGACACCAAAAAATATATTCAACACAACATCAGTGGAGATGAGAGAATGAGTTTGGAATCACTCAGAAACAATGTTGAGCTAGTTGTTAAACCAGCTGACAAGGGGGGTTCCATTGTGGTCCAAGACAGACAGTATTACATAACTGAGATACAGACACAACTACAAGTGGCTGAGAATTACCAGAGAATCAGGGGTGATCCCACTAAAGAAGTATCTAAATTGATACACAGATTGACCACCCAAGGATTGGAAGAAGGTTACCTTAGCCAACTCGAATATGGTTACCTTAATCAGAAGGAGCCCCCTGTCCCTACAATTTATACACTCCCCAAAGTGCATTAAGACAGGGACAAGCCACCAGGGAGACCCATTGTGTCCGGATGTGGCTCAGTCTTGGAACCCCTGTGCCGGTATGTGGATATCTTTCTGCAACCCTGGGTTCCTAAGACTAGATCCTACATCATTGACACGATGGAAGTTATTAACTGGGTAGAAGGCTTCCCCTACGATAAAGAAAAACAGATATTGGTAACTATGGACGTGGCCTCGTTATATACGAGTATCCCACAAAGAGAAGCACTAGCCATAGCACACGAAGTTCTAGAGCGTAGAGAAAGACCACACAGGGTCCCCACCGAGTTCATCATTGGGTTACTAGAGGTGGCCATGACGAAGAATTTCTTCATATTTCAGAAAGACTTTTTCTACCAGATAAAGGGAGTGGCCATGGGGGCAGGATTCGCCCCAGATATAGCCAATCTATACATGGACAGCTATGAGGACAAAAACATCTACAATTCCGATAACCCTTTCACAGAGAATATTACTCTGTGGAAGAGGTATATCGATGATGTCCTCATGATATGCACTGGTAACTCGGATACCTTAGAAGAGTTCTGTATTTGGCTAAATAACAGATCTGAGGATATCCAGATGACCATGACCTACAGCAAAGAGAAGGTCAATTTTCTTGATTTGACTGTACAAAGTGAGAATAATGAGTTATACACATCGCTATATAGGAAAGAGTTTTTTCGTCACAAACAGTGTAGAGGCTTAGAGCCTTACCTGGATATCATCCAGACTCCACGCGATAGACAGTCATACATGCAATTCAGGCTGGGCACACTTCCAATCAATGCAACTACTTCAAAATGGCACTCCTATAAATATCAAAGTGAGGCATGCCCTTGCTGCAGCGCGCCGTTGGAAAGCATGCCCCACTTCTTGTTTGCTTGCCCGGCTTATTCCGTTGCCAGGTCCAGCTGGATAAAACCGGTCTGTAAAATTATGGGTACACGTGACCATAGGACTGCTCTGCGCATTCTAAAAACCGACCCAGGTGTGCTTTTCTCGTGTGGGGTGGCGAAGTTTCTGAGCCGTGCTTGGATTACCAGAAACAAAGCATTGAAGGGCACTAGTACATTTATGGAGGGATAAATACCTATGTCCGCTTATTTTTTTACTATCCAAGTGCTGTAATAATTTTCGCCCTGTAATATATTTCTCTACTTCTGGTTTTTTTTTTTCTTCGTACATCTCCCCAGATATGCTTGCATAACCGTTTTAACTCTCAAGCCTTGTATTTTATGTCTGGTTGTGCATCCAAGCTTATTCTTATACCCTTCTATAAGGTTTTATATATAGCTGTTTTTAACCTTTTAAACCCTCTAATCAATTTTCAGGTTTCAAAAGTTTTATTAATATCTCTTTACCTATTTTGATAACTCCGTTAAATCATGTATTTATACTAATGTGATATATTGTACATTTTGAATGTCTGTCTGTTGCTTTTATGATTCTAGTAATCGAAATAAAGCATTTGATTGATTGATATAGGAAACCACTAGAGAGGAACACCTTGTTGGGTTATAAGAGCTACCACCCTAGGAACCTTAGAGATAATCTGCCCTACGGGCAGTTCTTGAGACTTCGCAGGAACTGCACACGTAGGTCAGATTTCTTCAGAGAATCAGATTCTCTCATACTAAGACTGTTGGAACGTGGCTACCCGCGCAGTCTCCTTAAGAGATATAGGAAGCGAGCGTGATACTGTCATAGAGACATACTTCTACAAAACAACCCTGACAAAACCACTGACACTGACAGGATTGTGTGCGTCTCCACTTTTAGTAACAGGAGCAATGATATCAAAAGGATAATAAATCGGAATTGGCACCTAGTATCGGAAGAACTAGGTAACTCAGACCATCCTCTGTTCGCTTTTAAAAGAGGAAGAAACATCAGAGACTATGTTGTAAGCCCATATCTCAAAGATGAGCCAGCATCAGATACACGTTCTCTTTTGAGGTTGCCGCCACTACAAGGACATTTTAAATGTGGACGCTGCAAAGCCTGTGAGCTCACTGTGGAGCAAAAGGAATTTGTACACAATGGCAAGAAATACAACTTATACCACCACACGAATTGTAACACGCAGGACGTAATCTACTTGATCAAGTGTCCCTGTCAAAAAGTATATGTAGGGCAGACGAAACAGAAAATAAAGACACGTATCCTACAACACTGTTCACGCATTCACTGTAAGGTGCAGGGTGCCTGTTGTATTCAAATGATGGTCCGTACTCCAAGCGTAGATTAGCAAGATTATTTATTAAGTTGTTACAAAGAGGAAACGAGGAAAACCCCACCAGGAGCAGCCGCCCTGCTGCTCAGCCCATACCCAACTGACACTCACAGACATCCAACATTCCATCCATCCAACATTCCACGCCACACTCATTCTGGCTGAGCAGCAGGTAAACATAAGTTACAACATATCTCCCTTCTTTAGGGGAAACAAATGCATTGTGAAATAGATTAGATGAAACAATTAAAAGAATGACAATATGGCAAATAACATATAGACATATCGTCAAGAAATTGGATGCAATGCATTAATAATAATACCAAGACAAAAAATACAATACAATAATTCATAAGAAACTATGCATAAATAGGTATATGAAAGACACACTCATACCCAAGACACACTCATACCCACAATGAATAATTACAAGAAACGTCTCACATCACAACCTGTCACACCGTACCACATCTCATCATACTCACAATGGATAATTAAAAGAAATGTCCTGTCACACCATACTACATCTCATCTCGCACTGAACTGTACTAGAGATTTCACGCCACAATACATTCTGAACAAAACATCACATCACATCTCCTCCTGATGTAAACCATACCCCACATGCCACGGATCATACCAGTTGGCCAGACCGGCACGACAAGCAACATACAGGGAACAAACCTTAAAGCAATGTATCAGGAAACAACAAAACGTATATGTGCACCACAGATCAGCAAACGAACACCCTCATAACACTACCCTCATGACACTACTACCCACACTTCAGAACAAAATATAATGGCACATCACAGCTTCGCCAACCAACATACCAATAAAACAATGCTACACTCACTCACCCACAAAAAGGGAAACTCAAACACTGAGACAATAATATTCACGCACCGTTATTCAACAACAAATACTTTGTAATGAGTGACTAACACAACACAGCCATCTCATACACAACTCAAACCAATGAGTGGGCTAACACCTCAACGCCAACTCATACACAACAATCTTCCGCTTCTGGGACCCTTGTCCCCGTTTAGAGCTAACTGTTGTGGTTCAAGTTCTGGGACCTTTGTCCCCAACATGGGCTCATTGTCCCCGTTTTTTGGGCTCTCAGTCGTGGTTCAAATTCTAGGACCTTTGTCCCCTCCCAATTCTGGCTCAATGACCAGCTTCTGGGATCGCTATACCGATTCCAGGCTCACTCTGGACTCTAGATTCTGTTTCGGTTCTGGGCTCTATGCCCCTTATCTCTTTTTTTTCATTATGGGCTCAATGACCCGCTTTCCGTTCCAGTTATCCATTCACAATATGCTTCACGTAAGATCATGGCATTAGTTAGTACACATTTACATAGTAAAGCAAACTATGGCATTACTAAGGACACCCTAATATGGTAAAACAACATCTAGTAATGGTCTCAAGAAAACACACTAAAGCAAGAGAGTCCATAAATACAGATCTAAGGTTGACGCTGAGTAAAGTCCTTGTAGGGCAGTTACTGTAAAGGATGGCACAGACTTGATGAGTAACGACTCTCCCAAACTCATGGCAACAAAGCAGAACCTGATATCCGGTGCGCTCCATACCTCAATTGGCAGAACAATGTCCAACAATATGCCGGTGACAAGAGATTCCTGGAACAGTCGGCTCTCCACAATACTGAAAAGAAAAGAGTCCAACCGAAGGGAATCGCGCAGGGGCACAGGAAGACGCCGGTAACTGTGATTTCTTGTTCCTGTGTGGCAACGACACTCGCCTTAACTTTATTGCAACACCATACGTGGTTGGCAAAGATCACATCACAGTACAAATACTTGCAGCCTCCAAACCAAAGATGGCGGCACGTACAGATGACGCCACGCCGGATGGTTCACGGCACAGAGATGCACGACAAGTCCTTGCAGGAACAGCGTCACAACTGGACCAGGCTCCAGAACTTGTCCACACGGCATTGAAGGGATCCACGCGCCCACACGGAAAACAAGGTTAGGGCACGCGGGTTGAATATTTAAATGTCGTATGTCTAACGGACACATCTGCAAAGTTTGTGGAACGGTTTAAAACGTACCTTTAACGGACACCTCTGCCGAAGCCCGCAACAAGTCCGTGCCAACAACATATGCCCAAAAGGGAACACATCCAGTTTAACTCGGTGAAGGCTTGTACAAATTAACTGCTGCTGAGGATTATTCCAGCATCAAAGTTGAAAAGTGTCCATCACCATCACAAAACACTGGGGAATGATCTTTGCCCACATTTGAGACTCCATAAGTAGTCATGCAGTTAACACTTCACACCGGGGCCGAATCTTTGCCCTCGATCATCATATTTCAAAGTGTGAATTATCACAGTGCCCAACACCATCACGTCGTCAGCACTTCACACCAGATCACCATATTTCAAATTGTGGATTATCACAGTGCCCAACACCATCACGTCGTCAGCTCTTCACACCGGGGCCCGATCTTTGCCCCCGATCAAATTTACACTATGCCCTTGATAAACACAGCTGGATCTGGCACACTTGGGTTTTAGGGCGACCGATAGCAGGGTCACTGGTGGGGTTCGTGCGCCAGACAGCCTTACATACATGTTTTTATTTTCCATTTACCTTGTGGCTTCAAAGGGCTTAGTTTTTCTGTTTCCATTAAGTTTCTGTTAGGTTATTTTCAGTTTCCTTCAAGTTGCACACGTGGATTCTTCTTCAAAATCATCGCCAAATGTTGTATTCAAATGATGGTCCGTACTCCAAGCGTAGATTAGCAAGATTATTTATTAAGTTGTTACAAAGAGGAAACGAGGAAAACCCCACCAGGAGCAGCCGCCCTGCTGCTCAGCCCATACCCAACTGACACTCACAGACATCCAACATTCCATCCATCCAACATTCCATGCCACACTCATTCTGGCTGAGCAGCAGGTAAACATAAGTTACAACAGTGCCCCACTAGTTGAACACTTTAATGAGAGACAACACTCTAGCAACGATTTAGAATGGTGGGTTCTTGAGAAGATACTGCCACATCCTAGAGTGGGTTCACAATCTGCAACCATGAACCTACGTGAATGTAAATGGATCCATTTGCTAGACTCGGTTGATGCGGGTCTGAACGAACAGGAAGAGATCTCGAGACAGATCTCTCTGCTTAGCATGACTTAGATTGGTATTTTGTAACAGGGACCTGTTATTTATCATCACTAGAACAGAATAGATTTGAATGATGATTTCACACCTAGCAACATATACCAATACTACAGATTTGTAAATGTTTATTATGATTGACGAATACGTCCCCCTTAATGTACCCCTATATAACATGTATGTAACGGCCTAAATGTGTTTAGATGCAATATAGAAGCTAAGTTTGTTAAAACTATGAAATATATGCTGCAATTTTATAATATGTTACCTTCACTACATGAGAAACCCAATAAGCAATTTGCGTGTTTATATGTGAAACCCAATAAGCAATTTGCGTGTTTATATGTTATATATAAGCTAGGTTTGTTAAAATTATGAAATATATGCTGCAATTTTATTGTTACCAGCAAATATGTCACCATCACTATATGTGAAACTCATTATGCATGTTTTTATTTTGTTACAACAGATCCGTAATTGAGGCACATTCAACGCCTACATGTGATTTTCTAGAATCCAAGTGTATGGTCTGCACCACTTTATGACTTATTGTTTGGCCTGCACCACTGCGGCCTGTACAGTTCAGCACCCTTCAGATGCGTTTCTGAACAATTATAGGCTTTTTAAACTTGGCCTCGCAAACCCGTGAATTTAACCTTATTCCCCAGCTTTCACTGAGTTTTGGTCTTTTTAGCAGACCCCCACCAGATGGCAGTCGTGTCATGCACGTATCATCCTCACACGAGGACGCTACAGACACGTAAATTGCCGTCACAAGATTCTATTTAAAGGCGATCGGAGGCACCCAGTTAGCTTCCTGAGTTTCAGTCTAGGATCTTGTAGACGAGAGGTAAGATGTCAAACCCTTTAACCCTTATCTGATGAGAAGCACGGTTGCTCAAACTAATAGAGGCTCGTCATTTTATTTTTCAGAATATTCAAAGGCAAGTTACAAGCCTTGATTGCCACAAGTTAGGCTTGTCTGGAGACGGCCGGCCCCGACAAACTTTCCCTGAAGTTAAGGGAGATTAATCATTTCAGACCCCGAGCGCCAGACGCCGGAGGTTAGTTACTTTCTTTCATGAAGTTTTCAAATGTACTCAATGTTTCTGACTGGACTTAGTTTAAAATATGTCCTAAACAACCATCTTCTTATAGATTTGCAGGCACGATGTGCCACTGATCAAATACAACAGCAGATATGAAGTACTTCTTTTTGAATCAGGTACAGTCCCTGTAAGGGCACAATTTATAGGTCATTTATCTATGAAATGCTCTTTTTTGATACAGGCGGTGACAGCCTTAATTTATTTCTGACAGGTCAACCATCGATAATTTTACAAGTTGCTGTGCTGTCCTACCCATTAATTGTGTATCAGGGTGGATGCCTAATTGAGGTGAGCAGAGACATGTGGTCTCTCCATATATAGTCATGATTGTCCAAACTCCGCTTAAATGCTAAAGTGCCTCCATTTCTCTTAAACAGGCCACACACAGACTCTTTATAGTCCTGAAGAAGACCCCCCCCCCACAGACGATAACATTAGCGCACTATTGTCCAGGGGTCGAAACGTCGACGTATACTATCAAGTGTCAATGATCACCCACAACAATTGAGAATAACTAGACTATTTGCCAGTTGGGTTGAATCACGTCTATACCTCACACTGTGTTTATATGTGTGTCTTTAATATATGTTCATTCGTTATGTGTATATTGTGTTGTGATATGTAAATATTTTTGTTTTCACTTCACGTCACCAATTTAAGTGTATAGTGTACATATCTATGTGTGCATGTATTTGTTGTTTTCTCATTTGTTGAACACACAATTTCTAGCAATTTGCTATAAAATCATATACTGACTCAGAAGTAATAGAGTTTCTTTTGTTTGGACTTAATTTTCATTTAATGCTAGTCTCATCTTGATAGAGGGACCAACTGCACAAATAAGTTATACGCTTTCTAAAGCTAATAGGTGACAGAACGAATGTATGAATCCCCAGGTTCTGCACTCAACTGGGTTATCCCATTACTTTATACTGACACGATGAAAAGAAGCATTTCTGTTGCACTACAAACACAGGACCAAAGTGGCATCAGGTACCTGTCATGAAACCAATGATAAGCAAGAAAAGAATCAATGGTGTAGAGTGACTGGGGAGTGTGATGAAAAGTCCTCTCTGAAGAATTCAGATTCATTTTCATGAAGTTTGTTTCTGAAAATGGCCGTATCTCAATTGATATTCACTCTTGCTGGGTTTCGTAATAAACCATGGCAAAACTGAAACATTTGCAACTGTAGTAAGGGAATCCACTGCTTGATGTGAATCTGGAGAAACAGTAGACTCAAGTATCCCCCACTGAGTACTCAAGCTAGTGAGGTTGCTTAGGATGATTGCGGAAACTGCAGAGAAGTTTCCCATTAAATTCATACCTAAGTCCAGGGCAGCCCTATGCTTGGTTTGTACTTGTTTCAATACTTCAAGGTGAACTACTAGCAAGAGAGCGCCATGTGTGTCAGTGTAGATGCATGCAAATATATTTCCCCAGGTGTCGCACTCCTCTTCCGGTGGCACCAATCCAAGGGAAAAACACAAAGTCAGTATTCTATGCTATTCTTGGGCTGACATATCAGGTTAAACCACTTCCAACAAGTAGGTCTTGCAAGCAATCCCGAAGGAAATTTCATCAAGCTTTGTGGACATCTTTCCCAAGAGAGCTAGCGTTTTCCGTCTGTGAATTGATTGCATGTATGACATCCTGGCCCTGTGCTACTGGTCCTCGCAGGGTAGGTATAGTGTTCATAGTTCGTAGCAAGTAATGAATTTGTTTCATATATGAGGCAGACCTCTTCCACCCACCCCCAGGCTATTGCAGCCTTGATTTAAAACATTTGCAACATAAAAATGGAAATTTTCAGCACACAATTGCATTTATTGCCACTTTTTTGTCTAATACAGTGATTATAATTAGGGCTCCCGGTTTTCTGTTTTTACGAATTTTTACATATAAATACAGACGGAAAACAAGTTTTTCTTTATCTGTATTTATTTATAAAAACGGGAAAATATTAGTACATTTTGCGCTGTGCTGCCGTGCTCCAGCAGACCTGCCTACAGTAACACAAAACGCTTTTATTAATGCCCCAGCCATTTCCCGGCGCTCCGCTCTGCCCCTCGAGTGAGGTCTTCATTGACATCAATAGAATCACACCCCCAACCATCTGGTGTCTCCCCCTCCTTAGAGGGTTAAGAGGTGTCAGCCCGGGCTGAGACAGCTTTCCGGGCACACACAGAGCTGCCATCCGCACCCGAGTACTTCACAGGTCTTTGAAAGACCATTTACGTGTTAATGAGGCTTTGTTGTTCTTTCACCCCTTCTTAGAGCCCCTGCCTCTTCACTCTTTTTTCTTTTTTTTAGGTCAGTTCTAAGAGCACTCCAAGACATTCTAAGAGGTAGTCATCACTTGCTTGCAAGAAGCTCTCCCCCTTGCCACCGTGGTCGAGGGAAGGAGTGCAAAGCCTGGGTCTATCAGTTACAATAGCATCTTCTGTTTCAGACTGCATTTATTTTTTGCTGGTGGACAGCAGCAAGCTGTCATTTGCTTACTTGAGTGACTGCGCCTGTCAGGCATCTTTTAAACGTATTCAAAGATGGGACTGTATTCAGTTCTGCAAATGTTTGCAATAGTGGTGCTCCTGTTACTGGAGAAGGACTTTCAATCTTAAACTAAAAAGTCTGCCATTATCTCTACGGCACCACAAAACACTTCCTACAGTTCCTGCGGTCCTTCGTATCCTCCACGCCTCCAGGAACACCTGCCTGGTTCCCCAGCACCCTGCAGCTTCGAGTCAGACCTGGTCCCCCACAATCACTGCACTAGAATACTAAAAGTAAAGTTCGCATACAACATCCCAAGCAGCTATGATTCTATGGGGCGCCACCCACCCTTCACCGATGAAGGGACTGAGCACCTCGTTCTGTGATAAAGGACTCACGCCCTGCACTCTTCATGTCGGTGTAACAAAGGGACCAGGTGGAGACAGTGCACAAGTGGACCCAGGCTGAGGTATATATCGAAGGCGGAGCAGAGGGCATCGGAAGGGACACTCACCTAATGCTGGGATGAGTGGCACCTACACAACATTAAGACAGGGCAACCCACTGGTCCAGAAAGAAAAATCTCAGGGGCAAGATGGAAGCAAGGACCGTTTGCATGCTCAAGGGAGGGGGTGCCGATACAGTGAAGGGCAGGAGGAATCGTAGTACAGGTTGCAGGGGGCCTTTGTCAGCAGTACCCTTACACTTGCATGCAATGTTCAGAGCCTGGAGAGGGCAGTGACCACCTGCATAGTGCATTTCGTCCCAAGGGGTAAGCTCCCCCACAGTGATGCCAATACTAGGGGAGAGGGAGGTATGGCATGGGTAGTAAGTATTGCAAGTACCCCCACGAGGGGTCCCCGGGGAGGACAGTACCCCCACAGAGGAGGCTGCAATACCCCCGGGCCCATGCACGGTGCAGTCACACAGCCCCCGGCCGGTGGGGGTCCCCAGGCTCCAGCCGCACCCACTTTGGCCACTCGCTGCTGGCCGAGCAGATGAGCATCATCGGCAGCCGCAAGAAGAGTGTCAACATGACCGAGTGCGTGCCGGTGCCCAGCTCTCCGAGCACGTCGCTGAGATCGTGGGCCGGCAAGGCGAGTACCGGGAGTTGGGCCTGCCTCTTCACTCTGCCGATTGCTGAAGAATTAGCCCCCCAAAATTTTTATTAGCCCCCACCCCCGAAATTTCACTCCAGTTGCGCCTCTGAATGTGGGTCCCTTCCAAACTGTTTGACTTTGATTTTAAATAAACCCAGAGCTTCGACAAAGACTGGCAAGGGTGCAGTTCAGTTTTTGTTTATCGCAGGTTTGAAGCTACCACCAACATCAGGGCCTTAGAACCGGCCAAATTATCTGTTTTCTGCTCATTTGTAATTTGCAAACACAGTGAACGCTTTTGGAAAGTCCTTCATATGTGTCATCGCACACTTACGCCCTCATTACGAGTGTCCCAGTAAGTTCCAGTGTCTGTGGTAACTCCTGTTACTGCACATATCGGATTATGAGTTTTGCATTTTTATTGCATCCAGTACATACTGGTGGGATAGAAACCCATTAGCTGGATACATTTCGGCATGCCAAACCAGCAGACATTTATCAATGGGAAAATGGCAGGTGAATAATGGGACACGTAGATTTTGGTGTGTACGCTCCAAACTTGCAATATGTGCCCCATTTTAGGGGCAAAACTCGGAATAAATGATAATTATTGCACGCAATAAATTCCGTGCACCTCTGTGTCGGTTTTTATTTTCTGCACACACAAAACATCAATCCTCGTAGTGATGGCCAGGGACAGCTTTAGCGCTGGTGGGGCACAATTGGGTTGCAGCTGAAGGCAGTGTGAGTTTCTCTCAGTGGGGCAGTATGGTGTTCAGTGGGGAGAGGATGTGGCACTCTGCCGATGACAGAAACTGCAAGGCTCTGAGACAAATGGCTTGTGATAGCACTTTTAAGCATATTTGGGACATTCTGCAAATGGCAAAGTTTTCAGATGAATGTATAGTGTTGACCAATAACAACCGAGCGCATGTGTGCATTGTCAATTTAAATAAATGTGGAAAAATACTAGCTGTAGCGTCGTCTTTTGCTTCTGGCAAAAATAAATGTGGATAAATACAGACGGAAATGGCAAAAAAATAAATACCATAAAACCGGGAGCCCTAATTATAATGTACCTGTTTTTCATCTTTTTATTCTTTTTGCACACCTGGACTCCCCATACACAAACAAGCACAATTCAAACTCCTCACCCACACTTTCAAGGCACTACCTAACACTAAAAGCATACCTCAGCAATCACATCTGCATTTGCAGACCTTCCAGATACCTCTGCTGGTCCGGACTCCTACTTGTACACATCCCACACATATGGAAAACCAAATACGGCAGTTGAGTCCTCCTACATTGCTCCTACAGCGTGAAACGACCTGCTGCTACACATAAGATCCCCGTCCTCACTTCTTAAATTCTGCAAGAAGCTGAAGATCTGGCTTTCTGATTAGTCCCACTAGACCATAGGTTTGGCTAGAGCTAGATTCTCACCTGCTCAGCACCAGAATACCTTCCTGGGTGACAGTGCGCTCTACAAATCTGTGGCGTTAGGAGCTAGGACAGTTGCTGATGTAGATGTCTTGAGTTCACGCTTGGAGCATCTACAGTCTGACTCAGAAGATGGAGAAGAGGAATATATGGACTGTTGTAGTTGTGCTTCCACTGACAAAATCCGAGATGGCAAGGCAGTTAAATGAGTTTTATATTCTACATATCTACATTAGATTTTGTAGCAGCAGTGCACCTGTTTTGAAGCTTTTTATAGTCCATCAAATTGCACAAAGGGGGATGATTTCAGAAGCTTATCTCACTACATGGACATAACTGATTACTTCTGCTTACAGAAAAGTTTTACTGGGCGTGTCTCACATACACCATTAAAATGGCACACACAAGCACACTGAAAACGTCACACGAGCAATCTGCAAACTTGGTAACTATGCAAGTAGGTGTAGTCAGAAGCACAACTTGAAAGACAGTGCCTACCGACAGGCCACTTGCTGCATGAGGGCACGAAGAGGCACATCCGTTCTCTGGCCTCTGGCCTTCCCATGCGTCTCTTTCACGTTCCTCCCTGGTGTCATGATAGCTCTCGACAGAGGGAGAGAGAGTGTAAACAGGAATATCTTTTTCTAGTTTGAGAAGCCTATCTCAGAAGTTTGGCAGCTTTAACCTTCACTAACTCTTACACCGATCGGACCTCTCTTTATCTGCTCAAGTACATGATTGGTACAAGAAAAAAATGAGTACATCAATCTTTTCACAGCATTGATCAGATGCACTTTTATGATTTCCAGTTTTGTTAAAGAAATTCCTAAGAAATGTGTGTCTAGTACCAGTTGAGTAGGGATCAAAAAGGTCTACTGAATGTTTCCACATTTAATTTAAGGAATGTGACGGCTCTTTCCTTCTTCCGAATACAAGCTCAGACAGCTTGAACGTCTGTATGGATCAGTTTGGTGAAACTAATGGTGAACACCAGTTCCCTACTAGCTTGTTTGTTAATCCTCGATCCATTATGTTATGTTATGTTGATTTGTACAGCACGCTAATAACCTGTGAGGGCATCCCGGTGCTTAGCAGCTGTGTAGGCAGGGATGTTCCTGGATGCTAGTCGAAGTGCCAGGTCTTCAGCTGCTTGAGGAATTCAAGCACCAAGGAGGAGGCTCTCGCGGTGAGGGGGGTCGCTCCATGCCTTACGGGCGGTGTATGAGAAGGCATGACCTCCTGCTCTGCACCTGTGTTTGCGGGGGATGTGTGTGAGTTAGAGTCTGGCTGAACGGAGATATCTGGTGGGGTGGTGGAAGTGTATGTGGGTGTTGAGGTATGTGGGGCCTGAGTTGTGGAGTACTTTGTAGGTGTGGGTGAGGAGTTTAGCGCCGGGACACTTTAGCAGTAGTTGCACGCTAAACAAATGTTTTCATTCCATTCATTCAAGTGGATGCATTTGTGGAGCAGGAGCCAGTGGTGGTCTGTGAGGTGTGGGGTGGTGAGTGCAGCATGGGAGGTTGAGGACAAGTCTTCCTGGACTGTTCTGGATTGTTTGTAGTCTTTTCAGGAGAAGTTTGTTGATCCAGGTGTAGAGTGCGTTGGCATAGTCAAGCTTGCTGGTGAGGAGGGCTTGTGTTATCGTTTTCCTGGTGTTTTCTGGCAACCGTTTGAAGATCTTTCACATCACCTTCAGTAGGCGGAAACATGAGGTGGTAACTGTGTTGATCTGTGCGTTCATGCTGAGTTTTATCATCCAGGATGATTCCTAGGTTCTTTGCGTGTGCTTTGGAGGTTGGAGTGGGTCTTAGGTTTGCTGGCTACCAATTGGGGATCCTCGGGGAGGTTTTGCTTCCGAAGATTACGATTTCAGATTTGTCGGACTTGAGCTTGAGGCAGTTGTCTTTTATCCATGTAGTGCACTACAGGCATACAGGCGATTAAACTGCTTTTCGTTGTTGGTGTCTTGTCAGACAGGAAGAGTATGTGCTGGGTGTCGTTAGCATAGAAGTGGGTGTTTATGCCATGGGATCTGATGACATCCGCCAGTAGTGTCATGTAGACGTTGAACAGAGTAGGGCTGAGCAAGGATCTTTGTGGGACTCCGCAGGTGAGGTTTTTTGCTTCCAAAGTGTATGGCGCCAAGCATACTATTTGTGTTTTTGGTGAGGAAGAAGACCAGCCAGTTGAGGATGGTGCCTTGTAAGCCTGCTTTGTGGAGGCTTTTGATGAGAGTTGAGTCGGCGACTGTGTAGAAGGCAGCTGATAGGTCTAGCAGGATGAGTGATGTTGTGTCTCCTTGGTGTAGGATCGTCCTGATGTTGTCTGTTGCTGCAACTACTGCAGTTTCTATGCTGTGGCTGGATCAAAATCCTGATTGTAAGGTGTCCAGGGTCTGTTGACTGTTGAGATGGTTAGTGAGTTGTTTGCTGATTATCTTCTCCATGATCTTGGAGGGGAAGGGTGGAAGGGAGATTGGTTGGTAGTTTGCCAGATGATTTGGGTCTGCCATAGGTTTTTTCATTAGGACATTGGCAGCTGCATTTTTCCAGGTGTCAGGGAAGGTGGGGTGGAGATGGAGGTGATCATGATGTGGGTGAAGGTTTCGCTGATGGGTGTTTAGTATAGATTGAAGATGTAGTGGGGGCATGGGTCCGTTGGGGCTCCGGAGTGGACTGTTCTCATGGTGTTAGTAGTTTTCTCTGAGGTGATGTGTTCCATGTGGTTATGGTTTTTCATCGTTGTTGTTGGTAGGTAGGCTGACAGCTAGGCTGAAGGAGTCTGGTTGGGGGTCAGCGTTGTTGTAAATTGTCCTGATTTTGTCAATAAAGTAGTCTGATAGTCTATCGCAGCGGTCTTGTGAGGTGTTCATGTTGTTGGAGCTAGAGGCTGGTGTGATGAAATCTTTGACGATTGCGGAGATTTCTTTGGTGCAGGTGGAGTGGTTTTCTATGAGTTCCAATAGTGCTCCTTTCTTGGATTCCTTGATCTGCTGGTGGTATTGTCTGAGGGTGGCTTTGAAGGTGTCCTTGTCGTTGCTGTCTTGACTGGTTCATCATTTCCTTTCTAGCTGTTAGAAGAGCTGTTTAGTCGCTCGGAGGTCCTCAGCATTCCAGCATTCCAGTTGGCCTGTTTGCTGGAGCTTAATGGATGTGAGGGAATCAGCGCAGTTGGTTATCCACTTATTGACCTGCATTATGTCACTGTTGCGGTTGTTGGTGGGGGTTGGTACGGACTTGGGTAGAGACCGGGTCCAGTAAGCTTCTGTGATGTTGCTCTATGTGAGTCGGGGCTGGTTGATGGGGAAGATTTCCTGTGGTATGGGATGTTTATCTGGGAGAGTACTATGATATGGTCGGTTCAAGTGAGGGTTGTGGTGGCTTTGAACTTGACCCTGTTTGGGGTGTCAAAGATGGGATCGAGGGTATGGTTGGCACCATGGGTAAGTTCTGTAACATGTTGAGAGGGTCTGAGATTGCCTAGGCTCTTCAGGACGGCTGTGGAGTTTGGGTCAGTCAGCTCTTCGAGGGAAAGTTGGGGTCTCCTAGGAGGATGCAGTCCTTGGCTTAGATACCAAGGGGGGTAATGAAGTCTGTAAAGCTGTGCATGAAGTGGCCTCGTGGTCTGAGGGGGTCAGTATATGAGGGTTCCTCTCAGGGTGTAGTTTGCAGTGATGTGGAGCTTAAAATGGAGGTGTTCCATGAAGGGGGTATTGCTCTCTGCGTTGGTGGTACAGTAGAGTGATTCTTTGTATATGAACACTATCCCTCCTCCAAGCTTGTATTGTCAGTCTTTCCGGGTGATCTTGTATATTGCTGTGACAGCAGTGGCAAACTCTGGGGCCGGCATGGAGTTCAGCCAGGTTTCTGTGAGGAAACGGATGCCTGGGGCATAATGGCTGAGCAGGTCCCAGACCTCTGTCGCATGCTTACTGAGTGACCGGATGTTGAGTAGCAAGCATGATAGTGTTTCTAGGGAGGGTTTGTGGGTGGAGAAGGTCGTAGTGAGGCATGTGGTCGATGTGCATGGTGGCATGTTGATTGCGGGTCTGGTGGAGTGTTGCATGTGAAGAGGCAGTGTGTGAATGTGTAGAGCCCCTCTGTGTTGAGCTGCGTGGCAACAGTGGGGTGAGGTAGGCCCTGGGGTTAGGGCATGAAGGAGCGCCTAGGGGTTTTGCAGGAGTGCGTTCGGACCAGTGCTCCTGGCACTAAGAGCAGTCCTGGCACTAACTGGCGCTGATGGGCTTGCCTTTGGCAGAAGGTGCAGTGGCACAGAGTGTGATGGGCCCACTTTGCCCCAATGAAGGCTGATCAGAGCCTTTTGCCCCATTGCTTTTACCTTCGGAGCTTGCCTCATGTGTTACATCACTTCGGCCAGCACCAGAATTAACAAGTCCATATCATGCACACAACTTCCTTTTCTGTCACTTTCCCAAACTACAGGAATTATGGAGCTCTCTTTTGTCCACCTGAAGGTGAGTGATGAGAAAAAATAGTGGACTGAATTAGAAAGTGGCAGGCTGAAGATGACACTCTGTCATGGAGGTTTCTAATGCAATAGCTGCTGGGAAGGCCAACGAAAGTGGGAGCAGAGCTCAGGATCTGCAGTCAAACGTACGGAAAGAAAGGAAATGGCATTGGCGCTTGGGTGGCGCTTATATGCCACTCAGCTCCGTCACTTCTAGGTCGGTAGAGAGTCAATGTGGAGCTGCACAGCACCTTTTAGAGGTGCAATGAAGCACTGCTAAGAAAATGTACGGATCCAGTCCGTTGCTTAAAGAATATTCTAATAGTGAGGAATCTATGGTTAGAAGTATCCATCAGAAAAAGGAGATTCCTATTAACTTCGGTGTATACAAAGCACTTTAAATTAATTGTTTCTACTCAGAAAGCCTGTGCACCAACATTAGGTTAGGATGGTGCTCTTGTCTAGAAATACAAAACACTACAGTATTTCTCTTAGAAAGATAGAACAGCTTTAAACTGTATTATACATTTCTATTGTTTTGTATTGGTCACAGTTTTCCTATTTTAACAGTGTTTTTACTACATGTGGCCAAGGTTTTTATCTTGTCTTGGTTTCTATTATCGAGGGTTTATGTTGGTGGGTATAAGAAACAGTGAAGCACGATCTTTATCATCAGATAACCTCCCTTAAGTATTGCGTTCACCATCAATTTAATAAAAAACAAGCGGTTCAGTGTTATTACAAATCATTTATTCTTCTTCATAATTCATCTTCATTAACCAAACAAATATTTCATCAAGTATTATATCAAAATCTACATTGAAAAATATGACAAGACTTCCATTGGAAAAAATATATAACATTTAAAAAAATTGTAAAAACACCTAACCAGGCATACTTCACATTATGTGGAGAAAGATCTCTCCCAGGTGTTGAACTAAAATACAGAGGATTTTTGTCTGTAGAACCGTCTATGATTAAGGAAATCGCAAAATGTAGAGTTACAGTCATTTATCGTGCTCCTCTACATATTCTTATGATGACTAGAGTAAACGTTCTTTGAAGGCAGTAAAATGATCAGGATGGAGGGAGAGAGGGGATATCATACATATAGGCTTGGATAATGTAGCTCATCTTTAATAATTGAAAGTGTGCAGACGCATCTAAAGAAAGAATATTTTGGAAGACACAGAGTGCCAATGTTAAATAGTGACAAAGGCTAAGACACTGTGGCCGAAACTATAAGTACATTGTAAATGACAAATTTGAAACTGAAATGGCTACAGAGAGGAGTGTGATGAATAAAAGGTACAAGAGTGGAGTAGGCAATCAAAGCGATTGCATCACTTATGATATTTTCCCGCAACCAAAGATTTAGATATTTAAAGAATGTGAATGAGAAGAATATTTGGTTAGGTGTTTTTATGATGATTCTAAATGCTATGTACATTTTTCCATTCGGTGTGCCTTTTCATATTTTTCTATGTGAATTTTGATATAGTACTTGATGAAAGTTTTGATTGGTTAATCAGGATGAATTGTGAAGAATGAATGATTGAATATGAATAAATGATTTGCAATAATATAGCGAAACTCATGTTGAATCCCACTCCCACTGTTCAGATCTGTGACATGACACTCTTGGATTCCATGCATTTCCATGTATCACTCTATGGTACTTGTGTCACAATTGATACTGATAAATGACCCTCCAATGATTGTACATTGATTCTCACTCCCCGTCACACCATATGCTTAATAGAATTTGAGCTACTTCGTGATTGAGGGTCGCTCTAGGGACAAATGCATGCATATTATTGTGGGTTTTTTTCCATTGCTCTTGTTGTGAGATTACGAAAAATGTCAATCAACATTTAACAAAAAAAATAATATAGCGAAACTCTTGTTTTTCATTAAATCAATGGGAAAAGCAAAATGTAAGTGTATGTATCAGATGATAGTGATAGATTTGTGCCTGGATACCCCTTTGTTAAGATGTTAGTCCAGTTTATGTATGTGTTTAAATGCATTCTGTCCAGTTATCACCAATTAGTTTTTTACCAGACTAGATTTTCTGTGGCCTTTTAGCTAACATATTGAGGCTGAACATGGTCAGCATTCAAACATCTTCCGGTCATGTGCTGTGGGGACTATTTTAGGGCAGCGCATATAGTTAAACACTTCAGTAGTATTTGAGTGGCGGCCTTAAGTCCCTCTCTTTTCTCTGGTATGTTCAAATGTAAATATGTTTATACTGTGTTGTTGCAGTATTGGGTGACTTTTACCGTTTTACCTGGGATTTTTACTACTTGCTGCCAGAGGTTTTATTTTCTTGTCTCTAGGTCTTTTTTTAAGTTTTCAGTTGGTCAGTGTAAGATGCAGTGAGGTGGTTTGCCCCTCTTCACCATTTTGTTTTTCCAGGCTAAACCTTTAGGGTCCTTCTGGATGAAATCTTGAGGGTGAATGTGGTCACGTTCTAGCTCTCTGACATTATAATGATTATGTGCCAGTATTCTGGGGTCTATTTTAGGGTACAGGCTGTGCGTCTGTGTAGTGGTGCCATGGCTCATGGAAGGATTAGAGAGAGATGATTAGGGACTTGGAGACCAGTTCATAAGCGGCTGGGATGCTGAGATGCAGGAGCCAGGTCTTTCAGGTCAAGCTGAGGAAGACAATCAATTAGGCCAATGGAAGGACTGTTTCCCGGCTAATTTAACAATCATTGGCATAGCCAATAGGTCTCGCCTTTGGACCTTATAAGTGTTTAGCCATGCAGCACATTATCCCCCACTGGGCAAATTTCTGTTATGGAACTAGTGACTCCATGTCACCTTGACAGCATGTGTACTGTATTCGAATGCCATCTAACATATCAGTGCATTATGGGAGATGTAGTCTTTCTTTGGGCGACAGGAACCTATAAGATTAATGAACCCGATAATGATGCCACCTAAAAAGGAAAGCCCGGGGGCAGAGACAACATTGGCCCCTTGTCATGTTGCTTTCCGGGCACCCTAAAGATACCCGCACTGAGTCATGGGAGAACAGGAGGCATGCGGTGCCCTTTGATGCATGGCTTGCAGTACAAGCATTGGCATATCAGTGCCTGTGGCACGTGGCGTCACAGGGCTCCGACAGCACATCCCAAAACTAACATAGCTGCAGCGGTAGTGAAAAAAAAATTAATGAATTAGCTCCCCCCCAAACTTGAAGATGTATCCAACTGGAATTCTTTTTAGCTCTCCCTCCAATGACCTAGTACTACAGAATCTCTGAGTCGTGCAGTACGAGGGAAGGCTTTTAAATTACAAGATCAACCTTTTCCTTGAATAACAAGCTCACGCCAATGACCTTGGATGCTTCCACAGCATAAGGAGGGAGTCACACTGCTGTCAGAAGAACATAAAAAAGTAGTTCCAAACTGATGTTCAACATCAATATTCAACAGCCCTGCGCAACTACTGTGGCTGCGAGTGCACTGCAGGAATCATAAAGTGACATGGAAACTATGTAGTCTCAAAGGGACTTGGTTAACACCTTAACGAGATCATACAAGTATGGGACAGATGCCATATTTTCACCGTCAAAAGGTCATAGAACCAGCATAAGTAATACTTTGTCGGCAATGTGTCCCTTAATTCTACGAGTTGAGAAATAAATCGTAGAACTAGACAACAAAGAACAATGTACATGATCATAGAACACTTTGCAGTGCATCTGCAAACATACTATTTTAGCACACCCGTTATTGTCAAGGGGACCTAATTAACCAAACCAACAGCTTGGCGTTTCTGATGCATTTCTTGGACAGGTCACAGATAAATTGCATTGTTAGGCAAAGTTAAGTATGAACACTACTTTTTTTTTAATCTATCCTCTCACATTAGAAATGTTTCTGGACTCACCCTGAAAAGGATATTATGAAGTTTACCACTTCCTGGGTCCCCTTATGCTGTTGAAATAGTGGGTTCAAATGTACGGCCTTGACAGCTCTATGGATTGGTCCCGGCATAGAGCTTGAAGACTTGTTCAGCTAAAGCTTTATTAAGAAACACATTAATTCCCTCTCCATAATCCCAGAAAGTCCTCTCTATACCAAAAAGACAGCGCAGAGATTTCACGATTTGCAACTTATTATTAAAAAAAAAAAACTGCTTCTGTAACTTGCACATCTCTATTTCATATGCAAAACTGCACCCTCCATAACAAGACTTACCTCGCGGCATGGCGTCTATGCTCTTGAAAACGGCCTAAATGTAATTATAACGATGCTGACTAACTGGGGGTACACATAACAGCCGTTAGCAGTGCCAACACCATCGAAAACACAAAAAGAGCAGGGGAGACTACGGTGGTTGAAAACTGCTGTCAGAAGGGGCCCAAAAAGCTTTAGTGATGCGAGTAGGAGGCAGAAATCGAACAAGACAAAAGGAAAAGAAAAGCGGAAGAAAAGTGAAGAACCGGCAAGAAAGTGAAAGTGCGCGCGGCCACGCTAATTGCAAACAGATGGCCCCTGCGCGCCGCTGCTCGCTCCCGCAAGGTGGATGCCAGCACAAGCACGAGTGTGAGGAAAAGAGCTGACCGATTCCAAAAGGTCATCTCCTAGAGCAACGCATGCGCGCTGCCTAGGCGAGACCTACAAAGCAAGAATGCTTGAACAGTTTTCCTTGAAACAGCTTTGTTGTGCGGTTCCAGTTGCTCAGTTTGTCCACAGCTTGGCATTTCCCCTGCATTGTTGTTTTGTTCCTCTCTTTATCTTATGTTTCCCTAATTTCAGATTCGTATTTCTTCAGATCCATTCTCTCCTGGATCAAGATTCCTGCATGATTAGATGCACCTGCCATTCTTCAGGGTCTCCTGGTGCTCCCAGGTAAGAAGGAATGGGTTAAGGATTGTATCTAGTTAAATGTCATACTATTTCAAGAGTTTTTACATATATCTCATTTAGTCCAAAAGACCAGTACAAATTGTGGTGTTGGCTGTCCCTTCAAAACACTGGTGGGAGAGAATCTTAAGGTAGAAACGTACCATCGACTCAATGAGAGACATACCCTCTACTCCAGGTTTTTTTTCCCTTCTCTCCCCTTTCCCTCATTTTCTCCTACTATGTTCCAATAGGGGCAACATTCCCTATACTTTCCTTGTGGTTCTTTCTTGGTGGATTAGTATCAGTGGCCTGTTCCTCCGCATGGCTCTCTTCAGAGTTGTGACAAGTGGGCATGCTGACAGTGCGCTAAACGCAAGCCTGTCTGTGCCGGTTTGTGACCAGGACACAGCCGAGGACAAACTTCTTGACGGAATTCTTCCGGAATACCTCTCAACTCTAGGAGGTGCTCTCCATGGGAACCAAACTGTGGAAGCCAGCATTGTTGATTATCAGAGGAGGGGATGTGGAAGCCAATTTTGTGTGGAGTCCATTTTGTTCTTGTAGTGTTGTTCTGTGATGCTCAATGATGATAGGGCCTGGCCTATGGAACATGCAGAACAAGTAATATGCCCTAAGGTTGAACTTATGTCCTGCTACAATGCTCATGCTTCCATGACTCAAGTAGAAAGCTGCTTATGAAACTTGGCAATTGTCTGTGTTCTTTAATTCAGCTTCTACAAAACAATGCGATGGTTTCAAATTGTTTCCTTCAGAAGTCAAGACAGACGGCTTTGTACCGACTGGCTCCTTCTTCTGTACCAGCTGGATCCTGCTTCTGTAGCTGCTGGCTCCTGCTTCTGCACAGCCCATCTTAATGAAACATCTTTGCCCAAGCGATGTATTGAAATTCATGAACCTTATTCTGGATATGAAACTTGACTTATTTTTCCAGCTGGAAACATGGCTCTGTGACACATAAAACACAGATATTGCTACTGTAGTTCCAGATTTGTATTCTTACTTTTAAGACAGTAATACGCTTTGCATTAAGTTCTCCCAAAATAAATTTTCCTGAATCAAATCAAACATATTGTTCTAAACCCACCAATAATCTCAGTCCCTTACTTTTTATAGGCAATCTAAAGCTCAGTGAGATTCTGGAACTCACTGTTACGAACACTAAAGCATGGATCACTGATGCACTTGACTGGATTGCCCCAGATTGTAAAATCCTTTAGAAGAGCCCCATGGTATACAGATGCACTTCAAGCAGCAAAATGCACATGTAAATGTTTGGAAAGACTTTAGAGAAAGGACTGTGATAGGGCTAACTACTGTCAAGCAATCAACGAGGTAGTAAAGTTCTGTCCTACTTGTATAATAATAATGCCAAAGAAGTGTTTAAGACTGTTAAATAATTGGCCTATCTAACATCTTGTGATACTTCCATAGTTGCTTCTCTAGATCTATGTGAATCTTTATCACCTTATTCTGTCTCCAAGATCCAAGCCACTTAAGCCAACTTTGTATATGATCAACCTTAACTCTAAATTGTCAGAGGACTCAGAATCCATTAAAATCATAAAACCTACATTCATGGAATTCGATCCAATCAGTGCCAAGGACACAATGGCCACCTGTCTGACTCCACACTGGATCCATCTTTGAAAAAATATTCCATTTGATCCATGACACTTTTGCCTCCGCTCCTGCGTCTGTTATTAATGTTTCTTTCTCCACTGTAACTTCTCCCTCCTACTGGAAACCAGCGATTGTGGATCCTCTTCTCAAGAAACCGGCTGCAGGTCATACTAACCCCAACAAATTTCTGTCAATATTTTTCTTTGATGTTATGACAAAAACAGCTGAATGCGTGGGTTATAAAGAAACGTCGTCCTTTAGTGAAGTCCATTCTGGATGAGGCCCAGGCTTTGCTCTGCACTCATTACTTATGGAGCTGAGATAGGTCTTGTAGCTGCCATGGTTCAGGTGTGCATGATCCAAGCCAGTATAGGGAGAGAGGAAATAGCCATCTTTACCTTACTTGATCTCTCGACTGCGTTTGACGCTGTGTCTCATTCACTCCTAATATCTCAGGAAGCTGGTGTCAGCAATAAGGCCTTTGGCCGGAGTACTTCATTCCTCCCGGGCATGCCCAGAGGAGATCCATCCCTCCCTTTAAATATTCTTGCTTGCATCGTGTCTAAGAGCTCCTCTTAGAGCCCCACATTATTTAACATATCCATTGCCCCACTAGCAGAGATCACTTAGTTTGGAAGTCATGGCTTATCAAGGTAACGCATACACTATTCTGGTCTGTGATTTGCACATATCTCAAACACATTTTTCAGCCTTTTTGTCTGCTCTGTCCTTATGGAGGAACAGGAATTTTCTGCAGCTTTAATACAAATAAAATAGAGGTCTTGATTCTGGGTGACTCCTTCTTGCTCTAGTCCCTGAATTGGTGGCATTCTGCATTGGGGGCCTGTCCCCTCCCGTGTCTACTATGCACAATCTAGGTTTTATTTTTATTGTAATTGTATTTATATAGCGCTTACTACCGCTGACGAGGTGTTGAATCGCTTTTTCGCGAGTAGCAAGCTACTCCGGAACCCAAAGGATTAATGGTGGATTAGTATAGGGAAATGTAAGTTGTTATTTTGAGGGCTAGACATGCGACTCTGTTAGTTTAATTGTATAGGATAAAGTAGGGATAGAGGAGGGAAGAGTCTAGATAACGTTATTTGGGAGTTCATATTAGTTAGATGAGTTTTGGGATGAGTCAAAGGAGGGATAGAGAAGAGTCAAGAAAGGATCTTAGGGAGATCATAGTATTAGAATGAGGTTTGGGATAAGTGAGAGAGTGGAGGTAGAGGATATATTGAGAGAGTTATAGGATGAGACAGATTAGTGCATTGGAGGGAGTTGAATATTTTGCAGATTTACAAGCCCCCTGCGCCACCAGTACGTCACTTTTCGTGACGTTCTGGTGGCGCAGGGGGCTCCTCCATATTTACAAGGACAGGAAAAACCACCCTGTGTGACTTTTCCTCTCCTTGTAAATACGGCCCCTTCACACGCAGCACTTTGCGTTGAAGGGGCATTCCATGGGTGTTGCTGTGGGTGTTCCCATGCAACACCCATGGAACAAGACACATCTCCAGATTTCCGAGAAATCGTAAATCTGGAGATGCGTCTGAATGCTACGCCACCCTAGAGGTGGCGTAGCGAGGCGCAACGAGGAGAAATGTTTTAATTTCTCCTCGTTTTTTCCTCTTTCAATGCGTGCTGCATTCTACAGCACGCATTGAAAGAGGAAAAAGCCTTTACTGATTGTTTTTGTGCAGGAAGGTGCCCCTTCCTGTACAAAAACAATCTCCCCATGGCGCAGGCATCCTTGCACTATGGTGCAAGGGTGCCTGCGCCGGGGCTTGGCAGGTGTTTGTGCACCAGCGCAGGGGAGAGCACAGGAATGCAACATATTCTTGTAAATATGTCGCATTCCTGTGCTCTGAAAGTGCTGCAGCGTGGCGCAGCCAAAGGTCTTGCGGTGCCACGCTGCAGCACTTTCTTGTAGATCTGCCCCTTTGTTTCCACAGTAGGAGTAAAGTAATAAATATATAGATACATAACTAAAACGAAGGGTATACATTTATAAGGAAAATAATAAAGGGATATAAAATTGTATTGCATAAAGTTCCATATGTTCAAGTATGGATAGATAGTTATACATTTAGGATTTTAGGTGTTGCTGTACGTAAAAGCTAATTTGTGTATTTTTATATATTTTTTTAAATAGATTTATCTATGATAATAATTTGGATTGCTAAACCCAACCTGTCAAACTTACATTCTCCAGTTTTTTTCACCACAGAGTTCATGAGGAAGATATTGCATTACCTTCCCATGGATCTTCGACTTGCAGTTATTCATACTATTCAAGGATCATGTCTTGATTACGGCAACATGCTTTGATGATTCCTCCAGAAGTATCACCGTCAGAAGCTTCAATTTATATAAAAGTTGGCAGTAAGAATTTGGTGACTTGTTGGATACCATTCTGTCAACAACCCCATTTGTTTGCCATTGTAATGCATGCCAAATTCAATAATCTGTGTATGTGTCATCATCAAATAATCTTTATTCAGCCAGAGGCCATAAAAGCATAGCTCAAGGGATAAAAACATACAGTGCAATATTGGGAAGTTCTGCAGCAAAATCTCTTGGGAATAAGAACATGAATCAGGGCAATAAAACGTAATTTAAAATTCAACTGTTAAAATATTACATTAATTTCCATATCGATTCCTAATATAATAGGCACATTTAATAAAATTAAAAATTAAAAAACACAAATCCCGCAAGCCCAGGGATTGCAGGAATATAAGTCCCTCTGTGTGGTTTCAAAAATTTGATTTGCATAAAATTAGTACTATGAAAGAGCGCCTCAGCCCGAATATAAATTGCAAAATAAAGTAAGGTGACTAGTGCTCTGTTCTGAAATACCATCAAACCCACAAGGCATGAGATCCCTTTTCCAAACTCCTGCTATGGGGAAGGCAAGTTTAAAATGCAATGTTCCCAGTCTAAAGATAGTTAGCCAGTGTCGATGCATGGGATTCTCGATCAACCCTAGATAAGGCTCAATGCTGCACGTTGTGGAGACGCAGGCACTCCTGACAATTGAATCCTTAACTTGGGCACTATCCAAACAAATATTCATACAATGATTCATGTAAGCTTGTCTGACAAGCAATTTGAGTTTGGGCCCAATCATAGAGGGGTTATGATACAGATCCATTAGACCTACGGCCTTAAAAGTGTCTTTGACGTAAGATAACCATGGTATCAGAGGGACTTTGTCAAGAGATAGGCATTCAGCTATGCACGTTTTAGACAAAACACATAGAAACGTCTGGTATACACTGAAACTGAATAAGAAATAGATAGATGAATGAATAAGGGAGAGGTGTAAAGACAAAGCATGTTGTTTTAAGGACATGCTTCATCATTGGGTTCCCGCCTCACAACAGAACTGCAAGGTACCTGCTGTGGGCTACAACTCCCCAGCCCGCGAGCAGCAGAGGTATTTTCCTCAAGATGAGCTGTATCAAGGATCTAAGTAAGGGGCAGAGTGCATGTAAGTGATAATTAAAACTACCTCCCGGTGGGCAAATACCTTATCTTATTCTGATGCCCCCAGTGGATAGGGTTAAAAACAGAGAAAAAGGACTCGGCACAAATAGCACAGTTCGCTTATCGTGATGACATGTTTCTGCCCATATGTGACCGAACTCAGTTCTAGGGCATTCCTCAGGACCACAATATATAGTGTCACTCTGCTGAAAATCATCAAGTGATATATAAAGTTAAAAATACCGGCCTCAAATCAGTAAGCCAATACAATGGTAACTAGGTCTACCCTGAGTATGAATATATATTAGGTTTCTCAAGCCACTGACTTCCGCCTGTGTCGTACCGCTCTATCCTGGTTACCACACTCAACTCAGCGAGTCCGGCAAAATCGAAACAAAACATTCTCAGGTGTGGTCCAGATTTTGACCCAGGGTAATAGGGGGGCAAGACCAATCAAATCTTCCAGGTTTGTCAGCCCCAGTTCTTCGTGACATATTATGGTGGCTGTGCCATCTGCCACGGAAAGCAGTTTGCGGGTAAAGTTGTTTTCTGCTATTTGGAGGTTCCCGGCCCTGCTAGAGCCCCACAGCCCACACCATATAAGCCCACTGAAATGCACTTGCTCCTATATAAATTCAACAGTTCTATTACTGGCTTTCTAGCGAATCTAAATATGGCTTCTATATTTCTATTAAAAATCTGGAGTCTTAATGTTAAAAGAGGAGTCCAATTTAGTGTATTGTTTAAAAGAACTCCCAGATAATATTTTTTTTCACATTTACTAAGATATGGTCCCCCAGACTGAAAATCTTAGATTTGGTGCTGGGTCGACCGCACGTCATATGAAGGACTTTGAGTAGTTAACCTGAAGATCCGGGCCCTTCATAAATGCCCAAAATGAATCCAGAAGATTCTGGAGCCCATTTGCAGTGCGGGCTCGCTTGTTAGATCTATTGTCGTCGGTTTTGCTTCGGAAGCGGGGTGGAAGCTCCACCCATGCTTTTCATTGGCGCGCTTCAAAAACGCTCGCTTTTGATTGCAAGGGAGGCATGTTTGTTCCCTCCCTGTCTCCTGTTTGCTGCGCCTGCCCAGACAGGAGATGTGCACGCGCACGGCGTCTCTTTGGCTCACTGCGGACTCGCCGGGGCTTCGTTAATTAGGTGTCATATGTATCGCTTTCACTTTCAGTAATCGAGGGCCTCGTGTTGCTTGTTTAATCGGCTGTTGGTCTCGCTTCATTTCAGAGGCCTGTCCACATCTTAGTTGAAGTTGATAAACAACTCTTATTTCTATTGGATGTTGTCCATGGGTGACAGTTGTCGGGTCTATATGCCACAAATGTGTAATGTCAGTCTGTTTTCTTTGTCTTTTACGTACGCTTCTTGTCCCTCCTACATGTCCATAATAAACTGCTAATTTACCGTCTCTTCTATTGTGCACGCGCAGCCTACGTAAACCAGCTTCGCTCCGGACCGATTTGCAGTGGAGAAGTCATGTCTCTGCGGCAGCTCTGGAGCACATGTCTGTACACACTGAACACGCTGCTGCAGCAGAAGAAATACCAAGCGGCACTTGCTGTGATCAAGGGGTTCCGCTACGGAGCAGTGTAAGAACGGAGGGAGTGGAGAGCGAAGGACCGAGCAAGTCGCTATCCTTTTCCCGCTGATTCAGCACTGAACTTTATACCCCTTGCGGTGCTGTGTGTTTCAGCACCGCACTGTACCCCAGCGCTGCATTCAATATCGATTACAATTTGATCCTTTCAGTTTGTTCTGCGCCCTCCCAACTCCCTCGCCCAACACTACACACCCGCCTGTCCTGAGCACAACTCCCTCACCCAACACTGCACACCCCTCCTGACACAGCAATGCATTCTCGCTAGAATTGAGCGCAGCACCCGGTTTTCTGCCTCAGAGCTCCCACTTAAGTCTGCACATGTTCCAGGTGCGCACTGTCCCCCGTCACAGAAAGTACTGCGTTTTGAGAATTTCTGCCCCATTGTTGCATTTGCCCCCAGGTTGTGTCGCCAATCCGCCCCCGTCTAGGACGCACCCCAGTGCTGCTTTTTTCAGGACCTGCATCCATTGCATTGCATCTCGGCTGTGCATTATTGCCAGGACTTGAGGTGACTAAGCGTCCCCTATTTTCTGGGACACTCCCTGTTTTCCTCCAACCATTAACACATTTAGCTCATGTCCGTGTTTTTAAAGAGGATTAACAGAAAATGGAGGGAGGTTGCTTTTTATGTGCTCAAAGTCAGGACGAGTTAGCAGCTCTTATCAGAACACAATTTAATTAATACCAATGAGGCAGGGGTTGAAAGGTGTTTTTAATTTAGTTTCTTAGTGCCTTGTCTGTGTTTCTATGTTGGTGCGCACATTGAAGTCATTTTGGTGCCCCATAGCTGATGTAATAGCGTAGTCCCTCTTGAAGCTTTGCGAAATGTCCCGGTTTTTGGTTTTCAAAATCTGGTCACTCTACTAGAACGTTTAGGTATTCTGGCACTTTGCAGCAAGAACCACATTTTTCATCTGAGCACTTAAAAATGCCCCTTTAAAACACAACTAATTAAATTAAATAGTGCCCCGTACTGCAGTTCTTAAACATGAAAGTCTCGGGCATTATTACCAGCACAGACTTGGATTTAGAGGGAAGCCCAACAGGCATCCTCTTCCCAAGGTAGCCCTTGCCATTCCCAAGGCCCATTTACAAAAAGAAAAACATTTTCTGTTTCTTAGTGTTTTATGTGGGCCTAAAGTCTTATTTATTTTCTCAGCCTAATTGTTTTAACTTTCATGAATAACACCAAACCCTTGGGATACATGAAGTCTGGGGATCAGTGTAAAGTCCGAGGGGATGTGACTATTATCATGCACATGTGAAACACAGGTGACCAAGGGCTGCAAATTTTTCATTTTGCATGTGTGAGACATTTTGATGTTTTCAGGGTGCATATATGCGACACTTAAACTTGTTAAGTATGACACTTTGAGTGACACTTTATTAGTGAGTAGATTAAAGTAGTTAAGTTTCTGTAATGATATAAATATCAGAAATTACCCCATTTACCCGTATTGCCAGCAGCTTTTAGATCGCTCAGGCCTCTAAATCTATTCGCCCACGGGCTATGGCTAGTCAGATAGCCAGATTTGATCAGATCACACTATTTTTAACACCCACTCGTCTGTTCTGGCGAGTGAACTTAAGCTGAAAGTAACAGGTGCTCTGTTCATTCTGAAAGCGAATGAGCAATAAAGACACCTTTAAATCTTATTTTTATCTCAACACATTTACTGTCTGTTCAAGGACAGAGGTCAAATGTCAGTTTTTCTTTTTACTAATTGTTTCTTATCTTATCCTGGAGGTCCTTGTCAAGTGAGTTGTCTGACAATCGTGAAACACACATCATTTAAACAGCTTGTAAATGAGTAGTACAAGTATTTCAAAACATATCAGCAGGGCTTCAAAAATCATACACATTTTACCAAACCTGCAGGTCTAGTAACTAATAAGCTACTCGACCTAACTGTAATGCACTTGACCCATGAACTAGTCTCAAATTGTGTGATCCTAGGCAAATTTTTTGTCTTATGGAGCCACCTTTTTCCTTTATTACCAAATAGGAGTGCACCTTCAAATATGCAAGTTCACTATTTCTGCTGTACAAAAAAACATCTTTTTATTTACTAGACAAAATGTTTGTTCCATGTACAACAAGAATCGAGCCCATATATAGGCTTATATGGCCTGAGGCCTCAATGAGCAACTAAGCAAGTTGACTATACAGGGGCCTCCTAGTAGGCATAAAAGGCACAATACAAAACAGTGCCTCCTGCTTTAAGGTACCAGAGGACATAGGTGTTACTTTATATTAACAAGCATTTGCAATGCAATAGGTCTCGCATTTGCGAGAGTTTGAACTATTGGCATTGTAAATGACGATGCCCTTTAATTATGTGTTTTGAAAAACTGCAAGTGGTGCGTAAACACGCACTTTGTACTTATAGTCCTTGCTTACGAGAAGCAAGGCTGGAGATAACAGCGCCTTTTTTAATGGCAGCCTTGCTTCTCGTAAGCAAGGACCATAAGTACAAAATGGGTGTTTACGCACCACTTTCAGGTTTTCAAAACACAAATAAAAAGCATTGTCCTTACAATGCCAATAGCTCAAACTCTTGCAAATGTGAGACCTATTGGATTGCAAATGCTTGTTCTATCAGAAGTTTATTTATCCCATTAATGTATAAAAGGAAAAGGAACGGGGCCAGGATACACCCCTACCTGTCACCCCGAGTAGACTTAATCTGGGTGGAGCACCCTTACTGATAGGTCTTGATGTAAGCAACAAATGAGGTGCAAAAGTTCCGGCTTTAAGCCCATCCCTCCCAATAGATCCCATAGCTTATTTCGATTCACATGGTTGAATGCGCTCGACAGGTCTATGAAAGCTAGGTGCATGGATTCATGACTGTTGTGACCTGTCCCCTTTTTTAACGATCGAGTGCAATACAGCGGTCTTCCAGGAGTTGGAGATGAGGCCCTGAGTTACCGCTCTAAATACATTTATTAGTAATAGGGCCCACAAAAGTGTATTGGACTTAAAAATATCTGCGGGGACGCCGTCTGGGCTCGCCGCCTTACCAGGGATACATTTATTAATAGCTATAGTAACTTCTTTAATATTAATTGATTTTTGGAGATCACTCACCGCTGCTATGGCCAGGGGATCAGTTTTGCCCTGTGTGGGTGGTAGCTCCCACAAGGAAAAAATCTTGGCATAATAGCATTCGCAGGTGTCTACTTCAATAATGGTGACTATGTTTGAGTCGTCAGTTTCCTTGAAAAAGGGCAAGTTAATCACATCCCAGAATTTAATACTATCCTTCAGAGCCGCAGCCATTTGAAGATCCTCTCAGGTTTTCAACCTTATTTCCTTTCCTCAAGTGCCGTTTTATAGTTGTTCCTAGCCACATCTTGTGGTAAATGTGGGCGGCTCTTCAGTGCAACCAATAGTTTCTTATGGGTCGCTGAACCAGCTGCAAGGTGCCAGCTCTCTGGAGGCAGCTGAAGTTGTGAGATGTTTTGAGCTAGACTTACAAATGCTAACAAAGGCAGAATGAATGTCCCCCGGTCCCACCCCGTCAAACAAGACATAAAGGCAGCAGTGGAATTGTTAACAATTGTTTGAGTAAATGCGACAGGATTGCCCTTATTCCATTTTAGTTTTAAACCCTTATTCCTTGACATTTCTAAATTAACTGCACTTTGCGTTTTGGCATTCGGATAAGGGAGCCCAAAGTAATAAAGAGTGGATTGTGGTGGCTTATACGGCTTACAAGGGCCTCAAAGACAGCTAAGTAGGGCAATAATTCAGTGGATAGTAGGATATGGTCTATAATAGAGCCATCACGATTTCCTATAAAGGGGACTGTGGGGTTATTAGGGCTACAGGTGTCACTTGCAAAAACTAGGTCGAACTTCATAAAAAGTTCATTAAGTGCATCCGCATAGACAGAGTGTATAAAGTGAGTTGCATTGACATTTTGTTCATTATACAATCCACACACACATGTACCAGACAGTTTACAGGTGCTGATATTAAAATCCTCAACTGAAATTATATGAGCAGGACATTTGGCTTGGTTGTAAAACTCCATCAGAAATTCGGCCAATTGTTCGACAATGTCCCTCGTTGAATGATTAAATATGTTATAAAAAAAATAAGTAACAGAATATCCAAGGCAGCAGGGAGTGATAATAGAGAGACCAGTAAATAGGGGGAAGACCAACTTTTCCATGCTTTTAGGTCCGTTGCTTTAACAGAAAAGAAGTTGGTAAGGCCTCCTTGCGCTCTACCGGCCTTAGATGGAATTGTGGGTAGAAAGGAGGCATAAAACCCATCAATATGGAAATCTGTAGTTAGCCAGGTTTCTGACAGCATATAATTTCATGTTGATTTATTAGCCTAATGCAGTCGGGGTTTAAAATTTTTGTGCGAGCCCCCGCACAATTCCATTTAATGATGCTAATGATATATGTGTCATAAAGTCACTTATGGAAAAAGCTTTGTGTGTGTGTGTGTATAAACAAACTGTTCACCCTTTTACCAACTGACTCAGACTTTATGTTCCACTTCTTCCTGTCTATTAGTTCCACTCATGGTTCCTGACTAAGAGCCACAGGGATCTCCTTTTCGTACGCATTTGCGAACATTTCGAAGACTCTACTTTTGACATATTAAAGGTTTTTGATTCAACTACATTTTAACAAATTGTGTTTTTAGCACCAGTGTGCCTGTAAGGTTAGTTGCGCTTCCTACAAAATGCAAAAATATAAAAGAGAAAGAACCAGGCAAGCAGTAACTTCACAGGGGAGACTAAAATGTAACACTTAGGACATGGGTACTCACAAACATTCTCCTAGGGGCCGCAAAGTTTGGTCTTTGGTATGACCGAGGGCCGCACTGATGCCAGTGGGGGACGGCGGGGTGTAAAGTGGGTGTAGGGGAAGCGAAGCATGTATATCTACTGGCTGAACTCAATTGCGCAATGTGAAACCAGAAAACCTGGGATGAATCCTGGCTTCTCCACTTGACCAAATTGTGTAACCCTGGGCAATTGTTTTATTTCAATTTCCTGCCTTTTTTTTCATTATCACATATGAGAGGTCCTTGAAATACATGACTTCAATATGCGTGCTGTACAAAACCATCTCCTGTGCTTGGATGTAATCACTAATGGCATTGTTGTCGGGGGAAGGGGGGGAGCATGAACGTTTCTACATTCATGTTTGTAAACCATCACTTTAACAAAATACTTCTGAATGCATGGCTATAATTTGATTTACTAAGGTGAAATGGTTCTACAGGTCAATGAAATACACTTTTAGAATTTTGAGAAGACTATTGTAGCTTTACATGTTTGATGTCTTTAAAAATGAAAGTGTTCCTAAAGTTAAGGGCCTAGTCACTTCCTTTTGTTTAACTGCAGTTAACCTTTAAATAAGTGCTTGCTGAATATTTAACATATTTTTAATGGTAGTGCTGAGTCAAGTCAACAGCAGCCCAGTGCTGCAGCTGCTCAGGGGGCTGCATGTAAAGGTCAGGAGGGCCGCATGCGGCCCCCCCGGGGCTGTACTTTGAGTAACACTGACTTAGGAGAATAGTGACTCGGTCCTCTCTGTCACTGAGATATATAAGATAGTGCATACAGACATTAAGCAATGTTGGACTTAAAGAAGACACATACAGATTTCCACAGGGCAAAGACCAAAATGTTGAGTGAAAGAGAAGAATAGCGACTGCTTGCTCTCTGTGGCTACAAAAACACTTCAGCATGTTATGTTTCATCCAGGTACCCCACTGTAGGCTCAGGTAGTAAATGCACCTTTCACCTACATTTCCCCTGCCATTACACTACATAACGGTTCTTAGTACTGACCTTTTACCTAGTTACGGTAATGTCTAAATGACATGGGGTTTTCTCCAAAAACTAGCCTCATTCATTATGCATGAGGATTCTTGGAATCTCAGCAGGACTACCATCTCCCGCATAATAACTATGTATAAGGGTCATTCCTTTCGTCATCCTAGTCCGACACGACACAGCAAGGTATATCCCCTGAGGGTACCGCTTTGGGTATATAAACACCATATCTCTGCTGAGACAGGGAGAGGAGAAGAGGACTTCCATGCTGACACATTGACGCGAGACGCTGAGGATCCTGCGCGCAGACACTCCAGCACGCAGTGGTCTGACATCTCTCGCGGGGTGTCCATCTGGAGACCAAGACGGGGTCCCACAGTCTCTCAATTCAGGTAATGGGGTTGGCTTAATCCTTGGGGGATTCTTGGCTCTACATCTACATACATGCTAGGTACTTTTAGGTACATCTAGTTAGGGTAGCATCGTAGGAGTACGCATTATTACTGTCATGTATTTTTATACTTGCCTGTATTCATTGTTTTAGCACTATGGTAGGAATCTACCATCCTTTTACTCTATTGGTGCTTACAATCATTTATATCTGTTTATGTCTTATGGTTGTTTCAGCACACCTATTTTACATTAGAATGACGCTGGTTCAATAAATACTTATTGAAAAACGTCCCCACCATTTATTCTGTGGCTTTCTCTGAGACGAAGGGTGCACGAGTGACTGAGCTAAAAGTACTGTACTGTTTCCATGATCCCTGATGGGACAGGGTTGTCACGTTCAATAGTTGCCAAGAACTATTCTCTCCTTAGTAAGAGGGGTTTATAGTGGCACTGTGAGCTAGCTGGTATGCAGGTGAACATACTCTTGGGGGTGTCGGGAATCAGTCTGGACACCAATCCTGCAGTGTATGTTGTCTAAACTAGCAGATCCTATAAAGGTTTATAGGAACTACACGACATGGCACCCAATGTGGGTTTGGTACTTATTTAACAGTCAAATCTGAGTAGTTCAGTCGTGCTGTTCTCAGAGACTCCTACTCACATTTACCCAGATACGTCTGGGGTGGGAAGGGAACAATCCGCCACAGCTGAGTAGGCATATCCTATGTATTGGCTGTAGGTTATCAAGTTTGAAGGACAAATAGTTCCCTGTTGTGCATAAAACCTTATCTCAGTTTCCTTGAAACTTCTTCTTTTTTCAATAATGGCTGACGAAGACGCCGCTGCGCCAGCACAATGTGCGGCTGCAGCAAGGGAGGAAGAACAGGAAGGTGAAATAAACATTTCAGAAAATGTCAGAACTGCCCTTACTTTAAAACTAGCAGAATATGGAGTCACAGCTAGGGGTGGGACAGTGACTTTCGTGATTGAGGCACAAGCCATACAGAACAGAGGTATTCTATTCATGGGTTAAATTCCCACCAGCAGATGCACGCACAAATACATTTCATTCTTACACTGAAGATGAAACACCAGATGAATACTGTCTGTTTGAGGACATTGAAGTTCCGCTCACCTACCAGCATATAAACTGGTTTAAAGGCGCCCTCCCACACACAAAAGACAAAGTGAGACTCGGTCCGCTCGGAAGAGATGGAGCCACTTGGCCAGTCCTAGCGGCTTACAAACCGCATGCAGACATTGACTCAATGCCAGTAGCAGGCTTACGTCCACTTCATAAATAAATAATAAAACTTTACAGAAACTTGACAATTTGTGATGAGAACACACACACTTCAGCCAGCAAGGGCTACACAAGCAGGACCAATTCAGGTAACTTCAACTAAACTTACTTCACAAACGCTACACGCAGTTATGGGTAAAATGCCCACCAAGCGTGAGCAAATGCCATTCTGGATAGCTCACAAAATAACACAGTTGGAGGCAGTGTGTCCGCACACAAGCCCTCAGGAAAAACACATAATGCTAACAATCTGCTTGCCAAGATAGAGAATTGTACCTCTTGGGGTACAGTTTTCACTGCCATATATACCAGAACTCATGGTATCCCATCAATACCAGTGATACCAGATGTATTAAGACAAATACAGAATGAGTATGGAGCAGAACCTGCTCTGAACTTAGGGATGAAATTGTTAGGAAAGTTTGCCCAGGTATCAACTATTATATTAGCAAACATAAAAGTGGAGGCAGCAGCAGTAGTAATACGCCAACGCCTGAGGGATTTCACTCCTTTACAACAGGAACGTGAATTACCTAAAATTATCGAAGACACCTATGCCGAATTAGGTAGAGATAGTTTGGGAGCTAGAGCAACAAAACCTCAACTCATGGGTGGTCCTGAAAAAGATAACACCAAGCAAGCACCTGATTCTTCCAAGAAGAAATGGGATAATAACAATAAAAAACAAAAGAATAGACAGAATAGATCTCAATCCAGGAGTGGGTCTCCTCAACAGGAGCCCTCCGAAAGGAGATACAACCTTAGGAATAGAGATAACATAAAAAAACCTGACAGGTATCAGCATACTGATACACGTTCCTCTCGTTCCTTTCTGGGTTCACCAAGAAACTCCGAGAGGGAAGGATGGTCAGAACGCAGACAAGAAGAGCGTACAAAGTCCAGAAACACGCAATGCACTTCAGACTATACTTCCAAAAAAGAAGAGAAACCAAAATCAAAACCTCAATTTAAAAAGAAGAAAGTAGTAGGTCTTAAAGTTAGACATGCCCAGAATTCTGAGGACTCAACTTCTCAACTGGGAATGGGCTCTGACGATGCTAGACAGCGCAGCAGAAGTAACAATAGCTCACCAGAACCTGATGGAATTTCTGGTGACAGCAGAGTTGAATGAACATATC
Source organism: Calotriton arnoldi (assembly GCA_963921515.1). Lineage (NCBI taxonomy): Eukaryota > Metazoa > Chordata > Amphibia > Caudata > Salamandridae > Calotriton > Calotriton arnoldi. Next base: position 169,520 of record CAWUFW010017608.1, read on the forward strand.
ACGGTGGAGACACCTGATACAAGGGTAAGTGTCCCGCATAGGTTACATGAAATAACACTCCAAATGGAGGGGGACAAACCCAGAAAAATTAAAGGTCTCTTTTGGGAGAACCTGACTTAAAGATATGACATACTTTTGGCTGAAAAAGATTGGCCGCCTGAAATCATTATGGAGTGCCCAAAGGGAGAAACTGTAATTTTACCAGCTTTTTCTGATCTCGTTCCAGTATACTGTATACAGATTTTCATTCAGCGGTATGGCTACCTGGCGCTGACCCGCTGTGGCAAGCGACAACACTCCCATCGAGAAGTCGAAGGAACCATATCCGACGTTGCAGTGTCAACTCGGATAGCAGGGATACCGGCATAGGGACCTCTTGCTCTGACAGCCTGGATGATCACTCAACCTCCAGCTCGTCTTCATCCTTCAAGCCAAGCTGGTCCATGATCTCCATCCCCACTGCCCATGTGATGGCCTCGCCCTCCAGCTCCTCGCACCAGAAACACAGGGAAGCCGAAAGGTCCAGCGGATCAGACTGGAGCTCCGGCCCCTCGCTCTCCGGGGCCAGCAGGACATGAAAGACTCCCGGCCCATGAGGAAATGGTCCTCCTTGTCCAAGCTGAGTGCCTCGGACACTGGCAGCCAAGATGGAAGCGAGGAGACGCGGACCTCCTGGAGCAGCTGGGGAGCGACGGCGCCGTGTCCTAGCCCAAGAGGGGCAGCGGCCCGGGCTGCCTGCACCAGAGCATGGAAAGGCTGAGGTTTGAAGACAAAGAGCTGCGCAGGAAGGCCTCCTCGGGCCTCGACGGCAAATACAAATTCGATAACTGTAATAAGGACAACTTTGGTACTTCCGGTTCCCCAAACCGGAGGCATACCCTTGACAGGACGTACTGTGCCTTACCCGAGAGCAAGCCTGTTGCTTTGAGCAGCGAGGCCTACGGACAGAGGTATGCCCCCCTGGGGCCTCAGGCGGTGGCTGGCGTGCCCCTTCAGCCCTCTGTCAGGACGCAGATGTGGCTAACGGAACAGTTTAACACAAACCCCGTGGACCACAGGACGACAGAGGAGAAGGCCGGAGTGGCTGCTTGGCAGCAGCAGCTGGAGCAGCTCCGGCTCGACTGACTACACACAGCACTAGAGACCAAACAAGGGCACGCGATTATCTCCGATCTCCAAGGAGATGTCTGCATCATCAACACAAAGAGCGAAATAAACATATCATCTTCACATGCAACACAGATCAGACTAAATACCCAGCAGCACTGTGCCCACACTGTCTCTAACCATCAGGTAATGGGCATGGTTCTGACCTAATGATAAGACTCCAGCCACCCCTCTCACCACAAACCTTACACTCATAGCTCAGTTTCCCCGTCAGATATCAAACATAAGCCCAAATTATACTTTTTCATAAGAATCGAACACCAAACCTTTCACCATGCAAGTTATGCTAACAGGCCAACAGGAACCAGAACAAAGTACCCAAAACATATCATGGGACGATTCCGAGATGAGTCTGAAATGAAAAGCTGCTGATCCTACAGAAAGTTAACCATCAACAGCAGATGATGCTACAAGGCCGTCCCTGTGGCATACTTTACACTTCACAAATGTCAATAAAGTTACATGGCAAACACAAGATGATGGACGGAGTGCTGCAACTTTTCAACCACTCACCCACAGTCAGGAGATCTGGGTTTAATTCATAGTTATCCATAGCATCATGGCCGATTCCCGGTGGAGCTGCATCGACAGCTATAGGGGAGATTGGCTCCTGCTCACCGCTAGAGCCGTCACCTACCCAGCCGGACTTCGGACATATGTCTCATCGTTTTATCTGCTGCTGTTCTCCTCCCGATGGAATTCCAGCTCTCTCAGACACTACTTTCAATGGAACTATGACGCTGCTCCCTGGGCTGAATCTTCAACTGTTTGGACTTACCGCGGAGCCTGCTTAACCTTTGGCTGATACCCGGTGGAGCTATCATACGTAGCTATAGAGGAGTTTGGCCCTTGGATTCAACCCCTCGGCCAGCACCTACCCAGCCGGACATCGGACATTGTTTTTCCTCGTCTCCCCGCTATGTTCCCGTCCCTCCCCCGTATCTAGGGGCATGATCACCATGAGGCTCCTTTTTCCCCCCTCTTCCTCTACTGTTCTTCACCCCATGCCCTTTCTTCTGCCTCCTGATATTCTCCCAATCCCCTCTACTGTTCCCCCTTTTTCCCTCCTTACTCCATCAGTTTTAATTTTTCTATGTGATGAATGCACTAGATACGAATGTAACTAACTGATTTAACGCTGTAACATTGTTTTATCCTCATGTAAAGCGCTCTGATACCTCCGGGTCTAGCCAGCGCTATATAAAACCCAATAAATAAATAAAATACTTAAAACATTCATACACACGCAGGAGTGGGCAGTGGCACTCACTCCAGCATTATATCGCAACCATGTTGGGTGGGTTGCTGAGTCATCTCACCATGTAATCCCAGTAAAAACTACTCCAACTCCACAGAGACAGTCCCCAATAAAACAAGAAGCGAAAAAACAAGTCAGGGAGATCCTAGATCAACTTGCATACCAGGGTGTAATAGAAACTTGCACCTCTTCAATGAATAATCCTTTGTTTCCGGTAATGAAACCCGCCAATTCATACCGTCTAGTTTTAGACTACAGACATCTAAACACATGCACTAAAACTTTTGCAGTACAGAATGCACACAGTGCCGCATTAATGAATAACGTTGTGCGGAAAAAATACAAAACACTAGATATCTCAAATGGATTTTTCTGCCAAAATATAGCACCTGGAACAGATATTGGACAGCATTATCAGCGACAATTTTTGAGACTCCACCAAGGGTATAAGAATAGCTCTGGGTTGTTCTCAGCTAGGGTAACAGAATTACTTCAGAATTTGGATGAAGAGGCATTGTCCTATGTAGATGATATTTATCTGCCGATGATGATTTAATGGATCATTTGATCAGGGTGAGCAACATCATTTTGGGGTTCGCCTCTGAGGACTACAAATTGAATAATAAAAAAAAAAATTGAAAATAGCCCACCTCAATGTCCTATTTTTAGGATATGAGCTTTCAAGTGAAGGGAAAAGCCCGGCAGCTAATTTTTTCGAAAAGTGTGCGCTGCTCCAACCTCCTAAATCATTGAAAAATTTACAATCCATATTGGGATTCCTAAATTTTGGCAGAACTTACATTTTGGATTAAGCAGAAAGAGTAAAACCTTTATACGACCTAATAAAACCTCATTTTTCAGATCGTCAGTGGACTTAGGAACACACAGATATCCTTCGTTCCCTATAAGCTGACATGATAGCTTCCAAACACCTACACACACGTGTAAACACCACAAATTTGGTGATCCGTGTTATAGCGGGTCAATCTGGGTACACTTACCTAACCTTCAATGAAGGAGAAACTGTACCAATAGCATATAAATCACACTTGTACACAAATGCAGAAATGCGTTTTGCTTCAACAGAATTTTTTGGGACAGCAGTACAGACTGCTGTAGTGAGAAAGAGCACTGGCTCAGGGAAAACAAATAATTGTCGTAACTCCAGTACCGGCATTAGAGGCTGTGACGAAGGCTAGCGTTACGAATGCTAAAGCTTTACATCCAAGATGGATACAATGGGCTAATTCTCTCACTGCAACAGATGTAGATTATAAATTTGACTCTACACTTAAAACGCAAGCATTTCTGCAATACAAACAAGAATATCCTCTCCCAAATGAAATAATGCCTGTAGATCAGTATGAATATATTATTTACACTGACTGATCTGCTCAGCCGGCCATAGGAAGTAAACAACAATACAGTGCTGCATGTGCGATTGTGAAGGGCCATATGCAGGAAGGCAAGTTCCATCCTAGCAGTACGAGGACACAGTCTCTAGGAGACTGCGCGGCACAGCTGGAAGAATTAAAAGCACTATTACTGGCACTAATAAATACGGATCGAGAATTCCCCACACTGATAGTGTGCGATTCATTTTATTGTGACCAGTCATACAATAAATATCTTCACTACTGAGGTCAGAATGGGTTTAAAGACTCAAAAAGTTGCACACTCAAGCATAAAATGCTATGGGAACAGGTAGCTGAGTTAAAAAACGATCTACCAAGAGCTCACGTGATTCACACGCCGAGTCATCAACGTGATGACGTTCATGTTGAAGGGAATTCATTGGCTGATGTAGCCGCAAAAGGGGCAGTACGAACTGCTGCCATAACTGCAACCACCCGATCTAAAACGAGAATAGACGGAGACATCATGGTAGCGGTCATTGCTACACGCAACAACTCAGCTGTACCAAAGAAATTTCCACTCAAGTACTCCTACAAGTTAGATGCAAATAACATTCCATATGCGCAGATTCCAGGAGTGGGGGATAGAGTAATACCAAACATGGATCGCATATTGGGTTTAATACTAGCTGCACACGAGGGTCTGGATTCTGCACACGCGGGAGTTACCGCAACAGTTTCTCTACTGAAACAACGCTATTGGTGGCCAGGTTTAACAAAACAAACGAAAGCATTTGTACTCAAGTGCGACATCTGTCAACAGATGAAGGGTTCCACCGTAGCACGTCCACCACAAACACCATTACTAATATCAGACAGACCACTCGCTTGTGTCTATTTGGACCACTGCGGCCCCTTACAATCTGATGGGGCTTACAAGTATATCTTGGTGGCAGTGGATTCATGCTCTTGATTCCTGTGGGTTTGGCCTCAGCGCTCGGCTGACGCTTGAACCGTTATAAAAGATTTGCGAGTCTTTATAGGGACATACGCAGTTGGCACATTATATTCTGACCGTGGCCATGCGTTTAGCTCTAGGGCTTACAAGGAAGGCATGGGAAGTATGGGTGTAGCTCTGCGATACTCCTCTCCGTACCATCCCGAGGGAAATTCGGTCGTGGAGAGGAAAAACCGGGACTTAAAGCAATCTTTAACAGCAAGAGTATTAGGTTCGGGTGGTAGTTGGGTTAATCACTTATATGGGGTACCAATATGGCAAGAAATTCCCTAGGAGGTGTCACTCCTTATGAAGTCCTATTTGGGACGAGAATGTGGGTACCTGATCTCAATTATGAAAGCACAGTGGCAGATGAAAAACCTTTGACATCAATAAACGTTTGGCTGGTTTACAGGATCATAATTAGGGCTCCCGGTTTTACGGTATTTATTTTTTGGACATTTCCGTCTGTATTTATCCATATTTATTTTTTGTCAACTTCATCTGTATTTATCCATATTTATTATGGGTTTTGTGAAAAAATAAAGCTGAAACTGGTATATTTCCACATTTATTTAACGAATAAATATAGTCATGCTTGAATGCCTGCCAGGTTCCAGTGATATGAACACACGCAGAAGATAAATCAATACACTTATATGAAAATATGCACATTTCAGTATTAGCCTTGTGCATATCTACTGCTGTTTAAGCCTCTTTACTAAAAATCCTTTTTTTTTTTAATCCCCTTACCTTTCAAACGACAGTTATTGGCCTGGCAGTCATGGCAAAGTGTATTTAGAATCACTCAAAAAGCACCCAATTTCCGTTTTTATCCACATTTAAAAATAAATACAGACAAGAAAATAAATGGTTTTCTGTCTGTATTTATCTGTAAAAATCAGTAGAAACGGAAAAAAGGGAGCCTTAATCATAATAAATTCCAGGCACTACAAAGCAACGTGCAAGTAAAACGCATCGCCACTGGGGAAGTAAAATCAGTCACGGCAAGACCTGCCTGGATCCCAAAAGTCGGAGATCTGGTCAGAGAAAAGATTGTGGACAAGAAAGAATTTGGGCCATCATACAGAAAGACTGTCCCCGTCTTGGCTGTCGAAGGAACAAGAACAGTACTTCTTCCGCACCTTGCCGGCAAGAAAGAAAAGAGATTAGTCTCCATTGATCTTATCAAACCACACTATATGGCCAATACTGAATAGTAGGCCTTGTGGGCTCCTGGGTAGCCGCCGCTCTCCTCTCGCTACCATACAGGAAGTTCAGACAGAAAGACTCATAACATTTGAAGTGTCACCAATACAAAGTAATGGACTTTCCAACAATGAATTGAACTCGTCCCTGTTCAAATTGAACATCAAAACACAAATGAAACACAAATATCAATTTCGACCGAACACTGATATCTAATCAATATGCCTCTAAAAGAGACGTCTGCCGGTTCAACAAAACCTGCTGAGCTACCAAAGATAGATCGAACTGCATCTGGCTACTTCATCGATTTTGATACCTTCTCTCTTGATCCTAGTGAACCTGAATCAACGCCAGCTCCAGTTTCCCGAAAACAACAACTTCATGATTTCTACATTTTTCTGAAAAAGACTTACCTAGTCTCACCATGGCTACAACTCTGGATAATAACTGGAATACTGTTTTTTCTATTCTGGATTGGCCTAGTGACTGTCGTTTGCTTGCTCTTGAATGGAAACTATCTCCCAGAACGCTCTGCAGTTTCAAGTGTGAACTTGGTCCTGAAACCTCATACGTCATCTCATCGTGAACAAAGAGACCTGTCCTTCGTGAACATTACAGCTGTTCCAATTCCTGATGGTATAGTGTGGGACCAGGTTGATTATGATGTATTTGGTCCCACTGAACTTTTGAAAATATCTCATGTATTTAAAATTTCTTTAAATTATATCATTACCTCCAGTACATTTTCTGATGATTGGGATTATGAAACTGTAAAGAACATGTAGTCTGATTTAGAACAATCCGCTGCATTTTCAAGCGTTGAAATGTTAGAGGACACAACTGATTTTGAGAGTATGGTCTGCTACCAACATTATGGTCATCACTATTTACATAAATCCAGTATGCCACGTAATGTTTTTACATACCACCAATAGGAACATTGCCCAACACCACCAAAAGGTAGTTCACGAACATTTGCACAGAAGTTTTCCTATTTTTCAGGGTTTAACACTTCAGACCCAACTTCATATTACTATAAGGTTGCACCTACAACTGCACAGAAAAATATGCTAACAAACACCAAACAGATTTACTCTGCATCCTTTATTACCCAACAGTCTGAACAGGGTTTCGACTTATGGAAGGACACTATAGACATAAAATAAGACTGGGGTTCAAACGAATGGCAAGTTCAGGGAACAGAGGCACTATTTCGAGCATGCTTTGTTCCGCAGCAAATACTCTTTCTGACCAAAACTGTGCAACAGACTTCTTGTCTTGGACTAGCCAAGAACAAAGACTTGAACACACCTCGGATTCCCTCACCTACACATTTTGAGGGGTGGCAAAATTATACAACACAGGGTGGGGATACGGTTGATGACATCATACACACAGTAACATACAATTCATCAGATCCCGATTGGAAGGGATGGTTAGTTTGGCCTACAGACACAAATAGATGTCAGTCAAAATTCAGGTGTACCACCGAAGGGTTTAGTATCCATAGGCCAGACCAACGCTATGTACAAAGAGAACATCCGGGGGTAGTGACTTCATAAAGTGATAGGAAGTTATGCCTCGATTGGCTAAAAACCTCGACACTGTCCCAGGTGAAACAACACTTATCCTTACTATCAGAAGACATGGATTTAAGGGATTTTCTATTAGGTCCCAGAAAGCCACGTCAGAAACGATTCTATATGCTGTTTATAATGAAATTTGGAAAATATCTCAACAAGAAGCTGCAGAGAGACTTCATAAAATTGACAGAATTAACCTAGAAAAGGCCTTAGCGGTTGTTGATAATGGTATGACCACATTGACATCCAGGATTTATTCACTAGGCAACATTGTATCTTCTGCTATAGATATACTAAAACAGGATTTGTCCATATTACAGCATGGACAGTCTCAGCTACGTTCCATTATGTTTTTGAGCTGGACACTTCAGTCACTACATTCAGGTTATGTGCCTTGGCGATTTATCAACAGTACGTCCCTGTTCTCTGCATATAATATGACTAACAAGCAGATAAAAAGGACACAAAGAGGAGCAAAGTATACAATGCTGCGTATTGAAAAATTAGACAAATTACCTTTTACTGTGGCAGAGTCACCGTCCACAGAATGGTTATTTCATTGCCATATAACGTTACTGGTCACAACTTTCCAGTTTCAGTATTGCCTAGAACAACAACAGGCTGGCAGATATGAAAAAATGGGTAGGGAATTCATCAAAGAATCTTGGGATTTGCCTTATAGATTTCGATGCAGGAGTGGAGACATGGAAGTGTTTCTAAGCGGTACAGACTGCGAAAACTCCTTGAGTGGATCGCTCATCTGCCAGGATATCATGCTTCACGGGGCCTGTAACAGTTCAGTTGCAAACGTATCCTGTCATTTGAAAGGTTCCCCAGCTGCCGTGATTAATCCGGTGTTCAAGCTGCTCTCGAATGTGAGTTACTTAATGCTGAATGATCAAGGTTGTTGTGGAATGCTTCCGGGCATCGCATATCTTGTCACTGTAAGCTCCAGGGTTACTTGCTGTATGCAAGTATTGTTTCCACCGACCCACACAGTCAGGGAGATGCCGTTATGGCCTTCGTTGAATGTTTCCTTTATACGGTTTGATACTCTGAGCCGAATAAAGCCATGCTTCTACAGAAAACTGTGCCCTTAACCTCCGCCCGAGAGACTTTTGATCTCCAGGTCACAAGGTCCTCAGCTGAGATACAGGCACTTGTACGAACAAACTGCCCTTTCCATTTCACAGAAATAGTACAACGTATCTTCAACATGTCTGATACAAAGAGTACAGTACACCTATTTAAGACCATAGGTTCTGGACTGTTAAGCACCTTTCAGACAGTCTTCGGAGTGATTCCAGCCTTCATACACTCCGTATTCGGAAGCATTTTTGGAGGACTTCCGTGATCCGGTTCCTAATAGCAGGAATCCTGATTGTTATTTTTCTGCTACGCAATGGACGTCCCAGTCACAAAGGAGATGGAAAAAATACTCTTGGAGCGCCAATACCGTGATCGCATGGTACTCCATCTGGGCACACCTCGCCCTCGGGAACTGAGCGAGTCTTGGATCCTATCATTTCGACCAGTCTGGATTGACTGTGTTCTGCCTGTCCTCTGCTGCCTATTCTGCGGACAAGAATGCGTGTTGGATCTCTATCTAACACTTCCATCGGTTGCGCCACCGGACGTGGATGCTTTACTGGACCCGTTAAAGGCCCATGTACTGCTGTGTCCTCAGCGTAGTCCCATGTTGATGTCGACATTCTTAGAGCCCCCACGGGATGCTTCAGCTCCTGTTGGAACGGAGACCGGCTCCTCTACAGGCACACAAGTCATGGATACCATACAGGCTTCCCCCAGCAGCGGCTGTGGGCACTGCAAAAGATCACTTGTGCTCGATTGACCTGATCTGTGAGGTGTTGCAGGGATCGTCGTCTGCATTGGCAAGCAGCAGTGATGTTGCGTCTCCCGCACAGGACACAAACATTTGGCTCATCATGTGCTGGGAAAAATTTGGCTTTTTTAGAACAACCAAAACTTGGAATTTTAACCCCTTCGATGCTTATGATGAGCTGGACTCGTCATGGCACACAGTGCTCGTGTGCTCATGACGAGTCCAGCTCGTCATAAGACCCACCCACGGGGAAGCGCTGGCACTCCCCCCGTGGGGATACGATCGTTGTTTTTTTTTCAGGGAAGGCAGGGGAAGGGCTACCCCTGCCTCCCCCCGGCCCCCCTCAATGACGTCAGTGCGCGAGGCGCGCTGACATCATTGGGGGTTTCCCTTTGTTCCCGGTGCGCTGGAAGCCATTTGCTTCCAGCGCGTCGGGGAATAAGGTGAGTTTTGGCTCCGGGGAGGGGGGGGTTTGCAACAAAAGAGGCATCGAGGGAAAGGAAAGGGTTTTCCTTTCCCCCGATGCCTCTTTTGTGCATTCCTGCTGCACGATCATGCGACCGTGCAGCAGGAATGCCACTAGACACCAGGGAATTTTTTTTTTTTGTTAAAAGCAAACGAAAATACTGTTTTGGGGAGCGGCCCCTTGGGCAAGGGTCGCTCCCCTTTTAGGGGGCCATATGTTTTTGGTGCTCTGCCCCCTGGGGGGCAGTTTTTTATATAGCTCGGGCTTTACCCGAAGGTGTCAAAGCGCTTCACAATAGTGTAAGCATGATATAAAAGCAAGCGTTACATTACATGAGGAAAAAGTGACAATTGTGCAAATAACAAGATACAAAAGGTATGCGTTACAAGAGGAAAAAGTGACAGGTGTGCATGATACATGAGATGCAAAATACAAATAGAGGTATAATACTGCAATAAGTGGCATTCACTCAGAACACACTGGGAAGGCACTTCTATAGGCATGGAGTACAGAATTTCCTATAGTGGAAGAACTTCCTTGAGGGAGTAGAGAGGCGTGAATTAAACAGGAGACTTAAAATGAAGGGTACACAAATCCAACACAGCACGCAAGGGTGAGGAATGTACAGGAAAAAGTACAAATTTACAATGAAGAGAGAACTTCCTAGAGGGGGCTGAGAGTGAAAGTATTAGTTCTGAAAGTGTCTTTGGAAGAGAAGAGATTTGAGGTCAGCTTTGAAGATCCGGGTAGAGGAGGTGGCACGGAGCAATGGGGGAAGCGAGTTCCAGATTCTCACCGCATTGCCTGAGAAGGATTGCGCCATCGATCTTTCCCTTTTGAAGACGGGGGGCTCAAGCAGAAGCTTTTCCGCATTGCGAGAAGGGCGAGAGCCACCGGACAATTTCAATTTATTCGCCAGGTAACGAGGGAGGACGTGTGTAAGGCTTTGTGTGTGATGCAGGCAGCTTTGCCTCGATCGGAAGCCATCGAAGAGAGGACAGGATAGGAGTGAGGTGGTCGCTTCGTTTAGACCCTGAAATGAAGTGAGCTGGTGAATGGAGGATAGATTTGAGAGGGGAGAGGTGGGATTTGGGTAGGCCCATCAGAAGAGAATTGCAATAATCCAGTCTTGAGAGAACCAGAGATTGTACCAAGGTTTTTAAGTCTTTCTCTTGGAAGAACCGACGGATCCCCCATAGAAGGCGCAACTGGTAACGTGTGTTCTTAGCAATAGAGTTGATGTGGGAGATTAGGTTGAGTCTTTTGTCATGAATGACACCTAGGGATTTAGCGCTGTCGACAATGATGGGTTTGTTGTTGAGTAGGTTCAGCTGATCCATCCAAGATTGAACAGGAGGAGGTGAGAGAGAGGTAGAGAGGAAGAGGAATTCAATTTTGGCGGGATTCAGAATGAGTTGGTGAGCTAACATCCAGTTGTGAATAGAGTTGAGTAGTGAGAGATTGTGTGCGGAAGATAAAGGTATCTTCCCACTAGTCCACCAGGCATTTATTTGTGGAGAGTGTCCCCTTGGGCAAGGGTCACTCTCCTTTGGGGGCAATATTTGTGGCTGTGTCTGCTCCCCAGGAGGGCAGATCGCCATGTTTTTTTAAAAATTGGGCCCACTAGACCACCAGGGATTTGTTTGAGGGGAGTGGCCCTTGGGCAAGGGTCGCTCCCCTATGGGGAGCATTAATTTGGCCGCTTCTGCCCCCTGGGTGGGCAGATTGGCTGATTTTTTTTGTATGGCCACCAGGGATTTTTTTGTGGGGAGTGGCCCCTTGGGCAAGGGTCGCTCCCCTTGGGGGCATTGTTTGTGGCTGTCTGCCCCCATGGGGGGCAGATGTCGCCATTTTTTTTATATTTGGCCCACTAGACCACCAGGGATTTGTTTTTGGGGAGTGGCCCCTTGGGCAAGGGTTGCTCCCTTTGGGGAGCATTAATTTGGCCGTTTCTGCCATCCTGAGGGGCAGATCGGCTGATTTGTTTTTTTGTAGGTCCACTAGGCCACCAGGGTTTTTATGTTGGGGAGCGGCCCTTGGGCAAGGGTCGCTCCCCTTTATGGGAGGATGATTGTGGCCATTTCTACCCTCTTTGGGTGGCAGAATAGCAGTATGTTTTTAGGCCCATCTGCCCCCAAGGAGGGCAGAAGCCACTAGACACCAGGGTTTTTTTATTTTTGTGTTGGGGAGTGGCCAAAAGGGCAAGGATTGCTCCCTTTTACGGGGGTGAATATTTTATTTATACTCTTTGGCCCACCTACCCCTTAGCTTGGCTGGTGGATTGTGTGTGGACTGGTGCATTATTTGCATATGTGATTGTAATATTTTTTTCTCCTTTTTATTCTAGTGTAACGCTTTTGATTCCTGTTTGCGGTTTCGGCAGTGGTTGTTCTGCAGTTTTGCGTAATTGCATTTATTTGGTAAGAAAAATATTTTTGTTGTGTATACTCCAAATGAGTATTATTGTCATGCATGAATGAATTTTTTTGTAAGTGGTGTCATAATGGCAGCATATTTGTTAGTGTTCAGAGCATGAAATTCTTTGCGATGTTTTGCATTGTCTTATGTGTAATTTTTCTTTTCTTCTTTTTTAGTGGGATATTGTTGATCCTTACTGTGTCTGTGCAGAGTAGGTGGTGGTGAGTCTAGCTGCTTCTGTCACGTGAGTGGTATAGTGTTGGAGTATATTGGTCTTTGTGATAAAGCTACATTTTGTTTATTTCTTTTTTTACAAAGGGTTTGTTGTTGTTGACTTGTTTGACAAGTAACCTTTATTAGTAAGCATTATGGCTAGCCGTAGAATGACTGCTCAGCAGGTGGTTGGTTTGCTTCTTGAATCTTCCTCTGAGCAGGATTATGAGACTGACACTGCGTCTGAGGGAGAGGAGGGAGGGGAAGATTCAGGCAGTGAGTTTTCTCTCCACATGGAATCATCGGATGATGAAGGTTCTCTCAGTGCAGATGAAGTGCCTGTTTTAGAGGAGGATACTACTGTGCCGATGGTGCAAGAGGCATCTGGATTGCAGCCTGGGGCTGCTAGGCTTCCTACTGGAAGTGCTGGACTCTGGGTTGATCCAAACATGGTGCAGCCGGTGTTGCCTGCCTTTAGTGGTTATGCAGGGTGTAGAGTGGATTGTGAACATTATTTGCCTATACAGTATTTTCAGTTGTTTATGGATGATGTATTTTTGGGTGAGATTGTTGAGCAGACTAATTTGTATGCTGAACAGTTTTTGAGGGACAACAGTGCCAGACTTAGGCCCCATTCTAGAGCTACCCGGTGGAGTCCCACAAATCTGGAAGAGATGAAGAAGTTTTTGGGTTTGACTTTTTTGATGGGTTTGATAAGGAAGCCGTCCATGGGTTCATATTGGTCTACCAGTCCCTTGATGGCAACGGCCATATTTCCTGCAGTTATGACTCGTGATCGGTATTTACTTTTGCTTCGGATGCTGCATTTTGTTGATAATGGTTTGGCGTTGCCACAAGATCACCCTGAATGTGACCGTCTTTTTAAGATTCGGCCTGTTCTTGATCACTTTGTAGATCGATTTTCAGAGATCTATACTCCAGGGAAAGAAATACCTATTGATGAGTCTTTGGTCCTGTTCAAGGACCGTTTGGTTTTTAGGCAGTACATTCCTAGCAAGAGGGCACGCTATGGAATTAAGCTGTATATGTTGTCTGAGAGTAGGACAGGATATGTTTTTAATTTGCGTGTGTACACTGGTAGGGATTCCACTATTGACCCCCTGGTTGTCCGTCCACTTTTGGAGTTTCAGAGAAAATTGTGTGGGATCTTGCTAGAGGACTGTTTAACAGAGGCCACCATTTGTACCTTGATAACTTCTACACTGCTGTGCAATTGTTTAAGGAATTGTTCAAAGTGGACACTTTTGCTTGTGGCACAATCCGCTCTAACCGTAAAGGTTATCCAAAAGAGCTTGTTTGCAAAAAACTTCAGAGGGGACAGTGCAGTTCCTTGCGTAGTGATGAACTACTAGCTGTGAAATTTGTGGACAGGAGGGATGTGTACATGCTGACTACCATCCATGATGAGAGTACTTCACCTGTGGCTGTTTGGGGTCAGATTGCTGAAGTGCGCAAACCTGTGTGCATTTTAGACTACAATAAGCACATGGGTGGTGTTGATAGAGTAGATCAGAGGTTGGAACCTTACACTGCTATTCGTAAGGCTTACATTTGGTATAAGAAGTTGGCCATCCATCTCTTCAATTTAGCAACTTTCAATGCTTTTGTTGTGTTCAAGGAGTGTTCTCCTGCGTCAAAGTTGACTTTTGTTCAGTTTCAGGAGTCTGTCATAGGCAGCCTTGTTGTTGTGGAACAGGCAAGTGTTCCTAGAGTTGGAGTGGTGGAGGATGTGGCTCGATTGAAAGATCGCCACTTTCCTGATCACATTCCTCCTACACCCTCAAAAGACTTTCCCACTAGGAGATGTAGAGTCTGTTGGCGAAGAGGTACGTGGAAGGAGACTCGTATGTACTGCCCTGAGTGTCCTTCTAACCCTGGGCTGTGTGCGCCTGCTTGTTATAGAGCGTACCACAAGCAAAAAAATTATTGGGAGCAACCATGAGTGGTAAAGTGAACTGCCTGGTCTGTAATGTTTAAGAATTGTTGTTCTGTTTCAAGGTTGGCATTAGTGCAATGTATTTAGTTTCTGATTTTGTGTTAGTAGATTTGTATCTATTTGCAATTTGTTTGTGTTTTCTTTTTTGTATAAAAAAATCCTAAATGTGATGGTGGTGTGTGTGTAGGCTAGTGCTTGGCTGGCGGTGTGTGTGGAGTGGCGCTTGGCTGGCGGTGTGCGTGGAGTGGCTCTTGGCTGGCGGTGTGCGTGGAGTGGCACTTGGCTGGCAGTGTGCGTGGGGTGGCACTTGGCTGGCGGTGTGCGTGGAGTGGCGCTTGGCTGGCGGTGTGCGTGGAGTGGCGCTTGGCTGGCGGTGTGCGTGGAGTGGCGCTTGGCTGGCGGTGTGTGTGGAGTGGCGCTTGGCTGGCAGTGTGCGTGGAGTGGCGCTTGGCTGGCGGTGTGCGTGGAGTGGCGCTTGGCTGGCGGTGTGCGTGGAGTGGCGCTTGGCTGGCGGTGTGCGTGGACTGGCGTTCGGCTGGCGGTGTGTGAGTAGTGACTTGCTGCTGGTCACTACACACACTGCTAGCCGAGCGACACTCCACGCAATCCATCAGCTTGTGTGGTTGCTGTGTTAGGAATGTGGGCGTGTGAAAGTGATGGGCCCTTGAATGGCGCTGTTTGCTGGTGTGAGTGTTGTAATGTGATGGGCCCGCGGCTGGTGGTGTGAATGGTTTTGTATGTGTCACACGTATGAAAGGTGTATGAATGGCCTGTAAAGAGGTTGGTGCCTTGTCGTGGCTTTACAGCTCACGAGCTGCGAGTCAATGGTTCAGTTTCTCGTCCTTTCAATTATTAACAGTGCATTTCATTTTTGTGAAATCACTTAATAGAATTGTATATACTGAACCATCACTCACCCTCGTGCCAAATCCAACCAGTATGTGTGTGTGCTTGAGGATTAGATGGCTGTGCAGTAATATTTTTTGTTGTCTTTCTCAAGCAGGGTGTACCTTGTCCCTTTTTGTGACTGTTGTAATGTGTTTGTTTCGTGGCTGGTGGTGTGAATGGTCTTGTGTGTATCACGTATGAAAGGTGTGTGAATGGGCTGTAAAGTGGTTGGGGCCTTGACGTGGCTTTACAGCTCACGAGCTGCGAGTCACTGGTTCAGTTTTTTGTCCTTTCAATTATTGACAGTGCATTTCATTTTTGTGAAATCTCTTGTTAATAAAATTGTATATACTGAACCATCACTTGCCCTCGTGCCAAATCCAACCAGTATGTGTGTGTGCTTGAGGAATAGATGGCTGTGCAGTAATCTTTGTCTTTTTAGTCTGTCTGCCAAGGTGTACATTCCGTCTAAGAATAACCTACCAACTGTAGATATTGTCGTAAACGAAACACCCATGGGAGTACATGGTGATATCTCTCTTGTGGATCACAACAAGTTATGTTACCCACAATGTCCTGCAAACCGCAAAATGTCTGTCACATTTTCCTTGCAATATTGTGCCAAAATTTTCACGCTGCAGAAATAAACAACACATTATCTCAAAACGACCTGGTTTTGCAAGGGGGTCCCCTGGGTTTTGGCCCGGGGCTCGGCGGCCACCTAGGGAAACCTACCAAACCCACACATTTCTGTAAAGTAGACACCCGGGGATTCCAGGGAGGTATGGCTTGCATGGATCCCCCAACATTTTCTTACCCAGAATCCCCTGCAAACCTGACATTTTGCTGAAAAAAATCACTTTTTTCACACATTTTTGTGTGGTAAAGTTGTGGCATCACCGGCCTGACACAAATTTCCTACCACCCAGCGTCCCCCCAGGTCTCCCGATAAAAATGGTGCCTCACTTAGGTGGGAGGCCCAAGTACCCGCGACAGGCAAGGGCCCACAACGTATTGAGGCGACCTCAAAATGGCCTTTCACAAAATGACCTGGTTTTGCAAGGGGGTCCCATGACGTTTTGGCCTGGGGCTCGGCGGCCACCTAGGGAAACCTACCAAACCCACACATTTCTGAAAAGTAGACACCCGGGGATTCCAGGGAGGTATGGCTTGCGTGGATCCCCCAACGTTTCCTTACCCAGAATCCCCTGCAAACCTCAATTTTAGCTGAAAAAATCACTTTTTTCACACATTTTTGTGTGGGAAAGTGTGGCATCACTGGCCTCACTCAAATTTCCTACCACCCAGCGTTCCCCCAGGTCTCCCGATAAAAATGGTGCCTCACTTGTGTGGGAGGCCCAAGTACCCGCGACAGGCAAGGGCCCAAAACATAGTGAGATGACATCAAAATTGCCTATCTCAAAACCACCTGGTTTTGCAAGGGGGGTCACCTGGGTTTTTGGCCCCGTGCTCGGCAGCCATCTAGGAAACCTACCAAACCCACACATTTCTGAAAAGTAGACACCTGGGGCTTCCAGGGAGGTATGGCTTACGTGGATCCCCAACGTTTCCTTACCCAGAATCCCCTGCAAACCTCAATTTTAGCTGAAAAATCACTTTTTCACACATTTTGTGTGGGAAAGTGTGGCATCACTGGCCTCACACAAATTTCCTACCACCCAGCGATCTCCCAGGTCTCCCGATAAAAATGGTGCCTCACTTGTGTGGGAGGCCCAAGTACCCGTGACAGGCAAGGGCCCAAAACGTAGTGAGGCGACATCAAAATTGCATATCTCAAAACCACCTGGTTTTGCAAGGGGGTCACCTGGATTTTGGCCCGTGCTCGGCGGCCATCTAGGAAACCCAAACTCACACATTTCTGAAAAGTAGACACCCGGGGCTTCCAGGGAGGTATGGCTTGCGTGGATCCCCAACGTTTCCTACCCAGAATCCCTGCAAACCTCAATTTTAGCTGAAAAAATCACTTTTTCACACATTTTTGTGTGGGAAAGTGTGGCATCACTGGCCTCACACAAATTTCCTACCACCCAGCGTTCCCCAGGTCTCCCGATAAAAATGGTGCCTCACTTGTGTGGGAGGCCCAAGTACCGCGACAGGCAAGGGCCCAAAACGTAGTGAGGCGACATCAAAATTGCCTATCTCAAAACCACCTGGTTTTGCAAGGGAGTTACCTGGGTTTTGGCCCGTGCTCGGCGGCCATCTAGGAAACCTACCAAACCCACACATTTCTGAAAAGTAGACACCCGGGGCTTCCAGGGAGGTATGGCTTACGTGGATCCCCCAACATTTCCTTACCCAGAATCCCCAGCAAACCTCCATTTTAGCTGGAAAAAAATCACTTTTTCACACATTTTTGTGTGGGAAAGTGTGGCATCACTGGCCTCACACAAATTTCCTACCACCCAGCGTTCCCCAGGTCTCCCGATAAAAATGGTGCCTCACTTGTGTGGGAGGCCCAAGTACCCGCGACATGCAAGGACACAAAACGTTTTGAGGCAACATCAACATTGCCTATCAAAAAATGTTTTGGGCCCTTCCCTGTCGCGGTTACTTGGGCCTCCCACACGAGTGAGGCATAATTTTTATCGGGAGACCTGGGGGAACGCTGGGTGGTACCAGTGATGCCACACTTTCCCACACAAAAATGTGTGAAAAAAGTGATTTTTTTCAGCTAAAATTGAGGTTTGCAGGGGATTCTGGGTAAGGAAACATTGGGGGATCCACGCAAGCCATACCTCCCTGGAAGCCCCCGAGTGTCTACTTTTCAGAAATGTGTGGGTTTGGTAGGTTTCCTAGATGGCCGCCGAGCACGGGCCAAAACCCAGGTGACCCCCTTGCAAAACCAGGTGGTTTTGAGATAGGCAATTTTGATGTCGCCTCACTACATTTTGGGCCCTTGCCTGTCGCTGGTACTTGGGCCTCCCACACAAGTGAGGAACCATTTTTATCGGGAGACCTGGGGAATGCTGGGTAGTAGGAAATTTGTGTGAGGCCAGTGATGCCACACTTTCCCACACAAAATGTGTGAAAAAAGTGATTTTATTCAGCTAAAATTGGTTTGCAGGGGATTCTGGGTAAGGAAACGTTGGGGGGTCCATGCAAGCCATACCTCCCTGGTAGCCCCTGGGTGTCTACTTTTCAGAAATGTGTGGGTTTGGTAGGTTTCCCTAGATGGCCGCCGAGCACGGGGCCAAAAACCCAGGTGACCCCCCTTGCAAAACCAGGTGGTTTTGAGATAGGCAATTTTGATGTCACCTCATTACGTTTTGGGCCCTTGCCTGTCGTAGGCACTTGGGCCTCCCACACAAGTGAGGCACCATTTTTATCGGGAGACCTGGGGGAACGCTGGGTGGTAGCAAATTTGTGTGAGGCCAGTGATGCCACACTTTCCCACACAAAATGTGTGAAAAAGAGATTTTTTCAGCTAAAATTGAGGTTGCAGGGGATTCTGGGTAAGAAACGTTGGGGGATCCACGCAAGCCATACCTCCCTGGAAGCCCCGGGTGTCTACTTTTCAGAAATGTGTGTGTTTGGTAGGTTTCCCTAGGTGCCGGCAGAGGTAGGGTTCACAAACTACAGCTAGGCACTTTGCCAAAAAAGGGTCATTTTTCACTGCGAAATTGAGGTGTGACCACGTTGCGTTTTGCACCATTTCCTGTCGCGGGCACTAGGCCGACCCACACAAGTGAGGTACCATTTTTCTCGTAAGACTTTGGGGAATGCGGGGTGGGCAGAAATTTGTGGATCCACGCAGATTCCAGAACTTTCCACCACAGAAATGTGGGGAAAATGTGTTTTTTTGGACAATTTTTTAGGTTTGCAAGGGATTCTGGGTAACAGAACCTGGTGGGAGGCAGTCAAGTCACCCCATCCTGGATTCCCTGGTTGTCTAGTTTTCAAAAATGTATAGGTTTGCTAGGTTTCCCTAGGTGCCGGCAGAGGTAGGGTTCAAAAACTACAGCTAGGCACTTTGCCAAAAAGGGTCATTTTTCACTGCGAAATTGAGGTGTGACCAAGTTGTGTTTTGCGCCGTTTCCTGTCGCAGGCACTAGGCCGACCCACACAAGTGAGGTACCATTTTTCTTGTAAGACTTTGGGGAATGCGGGGTGGTCGGAAATTTGTGGATCCACGCAGATTCCAGAACTTTCCACCACAGAAATGTGGGGAAAATGTGTTTTTTTGACAATTTTTAGGTTTGCAAGGGATTCTGGGTAACAGAACCTGGTGGGAGGCAGTCAAGTCACCCCATCCTGGATTCCCCTGGGTGTCTAGTTTTCAAAATGTATAGGTTTGCTAGGTTTCCCTAGGTGCCGGCAGAGGTAGGGTTCAAAAACTACAGCTAGGCACTTTGCAAAAAAAGGTCATTTTTCACTGCGAAATTGAGGTGTGACCACGTTGCGTTTTGCGCCGTTTCCTGTCGCAGGCACTAGGCCGACCCACACAAGTGAGGTACCATTTTTCTCTGAAGACTTTGGGGAACGCGGGGTGGGTGGAAATTTGTGGATCCACGCAGATTCCAGAACTTTCCACCACAGAAATGTGGGGAAAATGTGTTTTTTGGACAATTATTTAGGTTTGCAAGGGATTCTGGGTAACAGAACCTGGTGGGAGGCAGTCAAGTCACCCCATCCTGGATTCCCCATGGTGTCTAGTTTTCAAAAATGTATAGGTTTGCTAGGTTTCCCTAGGTGCCGGCAGAGCTAGGGTTCAAAAACTACAGCTAGGCACTTTGCCAAAAAAGGGTCATATTTCACTGCGAAATTGAGGTGTGACCACGTTGCGTTTTGCGCCGTTTCCTGTCGCAGGCACCAGGCCGACCCACACAAGTGAGGTACCAGTTTTCTCGTAAGACTTTGGGGAACGCGGGTTGGGTGGAAATTTGTGGATCCACGCATATTACAGAACTTTCCACCACAGAAATGTGGGGAAAATGTGTTTTTTTGGACAATTTTTTAGGTTTGCGAGGAATTCTGGGTAACAGAACCTGGTGAGAGCCAGTCAAGTCACCCCATCCTGAATTCCCCTGGGTGTCTAGTTTTCAAAAATGTATAGGTTTGCTAGGTTTCCCTAAGTGCCCGCAGAGCTAGGGTTCAAAAACTACAGCTAGGCACTTTGCAAAAAAAGGGTAATTTTCATTGTGAAAATGTAGTACGTCCACATTGCATTTTGAGCCATTTCCTGTTGTGGGCACAAGGCCTACCCACACAAGTGAGGTACCATTTTTATCGGGAGACTTAGGGTAACACATAATTGTAGAGCAACTGTTATTACCTATTGACTTTCGATGCATTTCTGCCTTCCAAATGAAAGACAATGTGTAAAAAATAAGTCATTTTGAAAAATGACCTATAATTCTCATGCTAGTATGGGTACTCCCAATTTCGGAAATGTGCAAATATCTACTGTTTCTAAAATCTACATTTTGTTCCCATTTCAGAAATACATAGGTGTCTTTCATAACAATTTTTCCATGTATACATTTTCCCAAAATAATTGCTAGGTACATAATAAAAACCATTGCAAGATGCTGCTCAGTTATTGGCTCTGGGTTCTGTCGGGTTCTTGGTGAACCTACAAGTCCTATATATCCCCACAACCAGAAAGGTCCAGCGGATATAACGGTATATTGCTTTCAAATAGCTGTCATAATTAGAAGAAGTTACAGGTGAAAACGTTGACACAAATGGCTGTTTTTTTCAACTAATTTTCAATTTTTCCTTCATTTAACTGTTAGTTTCTATAAGGAAAACTTTAAGGATCTACACAAATGACCCCTTGCTGAATTCAGAATTTTGTCTACTTTTCAGAAATGTATGGCTTTCCAGGATCCATTATTGGTTTCATACCCATTTCTACCATTAACTGGAAGGAGGTTGAAAGCACAAAAAATAGCAAAAAGAGGCTATGTCCCAGAAAAATGCCAAAACTGTGTAAAAAAGTTGGTTTTCTGACAAAAGTCTGCTTGTCCCTGAAAGCTGGGAAGATGGTGATTTCAGCACCACAACCCCTTTTTGATGCCATTTGCAGGGAAAAACAAGACGCTTTCATCTGTAGCCCTTTTTCACATTTTTCCCCACAAAAACAAAATGTTGCTGTATTTTGGCTAATTTCTGGGTCCCCTCCAGGGGAATCCACAAACCCTGGGTACCTTTACAATCCCCATGATGTTAGAAAAAAAGGACGCAAATTTGGCGTGGATACCTTATGTGGTCAAAAGTTACAGGGGCCTAAGCGCGCACTACCCCAACTAGCCCAAAAAAGGCTTAGCACAGGGGGGGGAAAAGGCCTAGCAGCGAAGGGGTTAAAACAAAAAACACTTTTTATCTTCTCTTGCTGAATAGCACGGCCTTCAGGCATTCATAGTTGTTCGGACCGTATATACAAACATATTTTAATAAACTTCTACGACTTATGCTAGAATTTTGGCATTTTTTACGCATTTTCCATTTTTAATGGACTTGTTGGTTGTCTGCGTATTTTTTAACATACATTTATAGACCTTTTTAGTATGTCGTCCAGTCGGATGAGGAGTGGGTGGTATGTTTCATACAGGTGCCCCAATATAGGCTAGGTAGTGAATGCACCTTTCACCTACATTTCCCCTGCCATTACACTACATAACGGTTCTTAGTACTGACCTTTTACCTAGTTACAGCAATGCCTAAATGACATGGGGTTTTCTCCGAAAACTAGCCTCATTCATTATGTATGAGGATTCTTGGAATCTCAGCAGGACTACCATCTCCTGCATAATAACTATGTATAAGGATCATTCCATCAGTCATTCTAGTCTGATGTGACACAGCAAGGTATATCCCCTGAGGGTACCACTTTGGGTATATAAACACCATATCTCTGCTGAGACAGGGAGAGGAGAAGAGGACTTCCATGCTGACACACTGACACGAGACGCTGAGGTTCCAGCATGCAGCCACTCCAGCACGCAGTGGTCTGACATCCCTTGCGGGGTGTCCATCTCAAGACCAAGACGGGGTCCCACAGTCTCTCAATTCAGGTAATGGGGTTGGCTTAATCCTAGGGGGATTCTTGGCTCTACACCTACATACATGCTAGGTACACTTAGGTACATCTAGTTAGAGTTGCATCATAGGAGTACCCTTTATTACTGTCATGTATTTATCTATTTGCCTGTATTCATTGTTTTAGCACTATGGTAGGAATCTACCATCCTTTTACTCTATTGGTGCTTACAATCATTTATATCTGTTTATGTCTTATGGTTGTTTCAGCACACCTATTTTACATTAGAATGACGCTGGTTCAATAAATACTTATTGAAAAACGTCCCCACCGTTTATTCTGTGCCTTTCTCTGAGACGAAGAGAGCACGAGTGACTGAGCGAAAAGTACTGTACTGTTTCCATGATCCCTGATGGGACAAGGTTGTCATGTTCGATAGTTGCCAAGAACTATTCTCTCCTTGGTAAGAGGGGGTTTATAGTGGCACTGTGAGCTAGCTGGTATACAGGCGAACATACTCGGTGGGGGTGTCGGGAATCAGTCTGGATACTAATCCCGCAGTGTTTGTCGTCTAAACGTGCAGATCCTATAAAGGTTTATAGGAACTACACGACAAGCAAGGCTGAGGCACATCTCCTATTTCATAGAGACTCATTAGAATGAGGTGAGCCTCTTAATTCCAAGGTTTCCTTTTGCAGTTTTATATTGAGCAAACCTGGCCCAAGGGTACTGGAGCCCTTGGCATGAGCACCAGATTACATTACACAATGTCAGAACTTTTTTTGGCACAGAATCACAGTAGGTTGAGCCAACGCAAGGACTCTAATCTGGTCTCCAGCTTAAGTCAACACATCTGGCCATTATGCCACATCTCCTCCCCTAAGTTGAATCAAATGTTGTCACGCCAGCTACTAGAACTGCTCCATTCCAAATACTAGGCCAAAACCTTGAAGAGTGAGAGGGAAATATCAGGAAGGGAACTGAGTTCTACTTCAATGGTCTTAACTGGAAGAGGCAAGAGCAAAATAGGCATGTAATTTACCCGCAGTGAAGGGTAGGGGCTAGCCTTTTTGAGTAAGAGTGTGACTGCCCTGTGCGAATTCATCTCAGAAGTTAGGAGTTTCCTTGGCAGGGTGACCTGCTGCACATGCTTTTATCAAAATCACTACTTTGGGGGTCCCTCAAGACCTCCTCTAAACAATCGTACTTTCTTATGGAATGGCCATATGGTTAATCTAACTCACTATGACAATGATTCCTAGATGTAAACTGATCACAAACCTTTACTTTCCTTCTTCCAAGGGTCCTTAATAAGGTTGAGGTTGCCAATAGGAGA
Source organism: Calotriton arnoldi (assembly GCA_963921515.1). NCBI lineage: Eukaryota > Metazoa > Chordata > Amphibia > Caudata > Salamandridae > Calotriton > Calotriton arnoldi. The sequence continues at coordinate 193,213 of CAWUFW010017608.1, forward strand.
ATGAATCTTCCAATTGCAAGATTTTGTATTCATTGCCAAACAAGATCTCCTGAAGAGACAGTTGTTGTTATGACAGTAGATAAATGCATGAACATTGCTAAAGGGGTCATGAAAGAAAAGAAGTAGAAGCCAAAAGTTCAAGAGCCATCCCACCACATTAACAGCAACAGAGTACCAGTCAGTCCGTCTGCAATGTCTGCCAAGTACTCTGAGAAAGCACAAGTTCAGGATATCAGTGCTTAGGTGAAGAACATGATCATTAACTGCCTGGCCAGTAGTCAACGAAAAAATTCTGCATCAAATATGATGGAAGACATCTTGACAACCTTTGGCTAGGTTTGAGTGATGAGTGGTGCAAGAGATACAACAGTGAAGTGCTTGTGGAAGACACCACAATTAAAGAGGGAGGTAACACCACGGGAAGACATTGCAATGCCAAAATGGTACAGGGAAAGGAACAACACATAAAAGATAAGGAGCATGGAGGTAGAGAGGTAAAGGGTTGACATCTTGTGAAAAGGTTGAAGATGTAGGATGGAAGGGAAGTGCGGTAGAGAGGTAAGGAGAGGTATTGGATTGATAACTCTTTAAAATAAAAACAACCTGAACAAAGAGTAGCAATGAACAGACAGAGAATATTTTCAGTTGTTACTTCAACAGTGTAAAATCCATTAACACATTAAAAAACAAGAGATTTTCATCCTGACACAAACTTGATTTTTATGCACACACATTTTAAACATTATTTTACCATATATCGTTTTGTATCAGTTTCCTTCATGAATACAGGATCACTCCCAACACGTTTATACACTGACCACCGGCATGTATTGTTATAGGGCAGAACATTACCAGTGTCATTACCACCTATCCAGGACATCACCTATCGTTAATACAAGAGAGTTTTCCATGGTGAAGACTCTGTAACGAACAAACGAGCCACAGAAGGTGGTCACTGGCATCTGCTATGTAGGTGTGAGATCGATTGCCTGTAAGGGTTCACTAAGCAGGGAGCAAAGGTAGAACATCCTATGAATCAAAGGAAACGAGAACGCATCCAATATTTGTTTGTGTCAACCAGTGATAAAAATACTTAAAACCTTGATAATCACTTCATTTCTTTAAATACATTTTTTTTAAATTTCATATTAAATTTCTACCAGCCCACATTCGTTTTATGAGTTGATTATCACTTATTTAGAGCAACTAATTATCTCGCTCTATAGTAACTTGCTTGTTTACTCATTCATCAAACGTATTTTAGTAATAGTTGATAAGACTCGACTTTCATGTTGTCATGCCAACATGAAAGAAAACAAAGGTCTCACGTCACACTGTTCAAGAGGATTTCTAGGAATATCTACTCTACAACCCTGATTTGAGCGAAGTGACAACATCACCCACAGTGTCCTCAAGTCGACTGGACATCCCACAAATCGCATCTGAATCAGTGATGTGGATTGCCACAACACCCCCATGCCACCTGGTTCTATAGTGTCCCAAGACTTATCTCCTACGTCCTCACACTCTGGGCCAATAGAAATCAGAGGACTATGATGCCCAACGTATTTGGCTCTTCCACTCTTTATACTTCGGTTATTCTTCATTGGTTAACTGATGTTTTTTAGTTCAAGTTGTGTTGGGATGCTATAAAGCCTTTTGGTTGGTATGATAAATGGGGTGCAGCTCTTAGTCCCCAGCAAACACCTGTGCTACACGTTTGCTAGCTGATGTAGGAAATCAGATTCTTAATCTATAGGAAGAGGCCACACCATTGTTATTAGCTGTTGAAGAGCCTCCACCAATGTTTGGACACTGATTTTCTTGCTTTTTCCAATACCTTAATGTAGTGTTCACTTGCTCTTTTCTTTTTCCTTGATTGCTATGAACAATTTCCATATTTGATTCCTCACAAAATGTGTGTTCTGCCACCATTTTCCACCTATTAACGCCTATATTTTCTCTTATAATTAATTTACTGTTTGTATCCTAAAGTTACCTGCAACTCACCAATGAGGAAACTGTCTCTTTTCACTTTTTTTTATTCCTTTCAAACGAACATACTTGTGTCGCCACTCTGTAGTTTTAGTTAGGACTTAGGTTTCATAGGAAATGGATTTTTTGATTTGCTGAAAACGTTGGTGCCGTTTGATGAATTTTTACAAAACTTTCCCAAAAAGTGCTCTTTTTTCCTCAGCTCCTTCCTGGAAAGGTTCAGGGTGATCTGTCAAATGGGGGGGGGGGGAGCAGAGAAAGGAGAGGGGGTCCCAAAATGCAACTCCCAGACTCCCACAGGAGTCACAGAGGCCTTGCTGTCTCTCGCCAGAGAGAAAAAATATATTTTTTTTAAATAGGGCCTGGGCCTCCGTGTCTGCAGTGACAAATCCCACTGAAATGAATCAGTTAAAGCTATCTCAAGTAACTCTTACTCGTGCCCTAAGGTAAATATAATTCGGGCCCTCGCCATGCAAAGCTAATTACCACACATATTACATAACTCATTACATAATCTATAACATCATTTATAACATCACTGCAACATTTGAAATGGCATCATTGATGACAAAACTGTGCATGGCGTGGGCGCAAGTTATATATACTTTAACGCATGAGTGATAGTTGATTGAGATAATTATAGCTGGTGAATTTCAGTGCTTTTTGTTTAGTTTAAAACATTACACGGTGACTGAAATTTTGAAACCATTGACTGAATCTCTCCAGTGAGTGAGGTTCTATTTCCTCTGCTAATTCACACCCTTTAGCCACAACATGATATTTTACTGATTCCTGTTGTGACCCTCTTTTGGAATGCTTCTGATTCCCCCTTTTTATCAGCACTGATGTCCGTTTACTTTTTTGCAATACTGAATGATCAAATAATCCCCTTATGTAGGACCAGGATGGTCGAAAATACATTGAGATTTTGAGTTCTAAGAAAATTTTTAAAACGCAATGTTTAGGTTCATTGACCAAGTACATTCAAGTAATTGATGTGCATGAAAGGGATGTAAAATGATTGACACATGTATAATCCTCAATAAATGAAATACATCTTTTTAATAACAACTTGGGGCCTGATTTTTTTTCTTCAAACAATTTTTATTGGGTTTTGTTGAGCTTTGACATCGGTTGTTACAACAGGGTGAAGAAGAAAACAAGTAGCATCCATCAGGTACATTACAGGTTCAGTAGATAAAGCGACCTTATACATGTTTGGGTGATTTCATTATCAGAATATTGGAAATAATAACAATGAACATGAAAATGCCTGTATTTTAATTTGTCCATTATAAGAGCTGAAGAGAGGAAAATACTGGCTTATCGTGGAGTAAAGAAGAGGAATCTATGACTTGCTTGTTACTACGTGATGCAATATCTTGGTGTGAAGTTTCCCTGTGCGTCCTGGTAGGATGATGGGACCCAATGGAGGATGTCATGTAGAGCCTCCGCCAACTGGCATGGAAGGCTAGGATGGGGGGACGTGTTAACTTTATAAAGAAGTAACCAAGGAAGGACCCGAGTGGTGATGGGAGGATGATGTTAGGTGACATGAGGAAGCCTTGTGGGCCGGACGATAACGTACACGGAGGGATGTGAGCATAGGGTTGGCCATCGGAGTAATGGGGCCTGTAGCATGCTACAATTCTTCCATGGAGCTTGGGGCCTGATTCAAATGCTGGAGGATGGTGTTAGTACCATCTTCATAGTGGAGTACTTTACTCCCACCATGGCAAGTGTACTCCGCCGGCCACATTTATAGAAGTCCGCCAGCACAGTGAGAATCTCTTGCATTTACAGAAACCGCCTGCCACATTTAGAGAAAACTTTGTTTTGAAAGCCTTGTCATAGTCAGAACATTATATAGTCTTTCTCCAGGGTAGATTTTGTGGTGTAACATTGGCCCTTTTTTGCTTTGATATCCTAGTAACATTCAGTACATTTATGTGGTCTTTCCTCTACTATGGTTTCTGAGATGGAACATTAGCGCTGGCTTTCTCTTGAAAGCCTTGTCACATCCAGTACATGTTTATGGTTTTTCACCAGTATGGGTTCTCTGATGCAATATTAGCAGATTCTTTCTGCTGAATGCCTTGTCACATTCGGAACATTCATATGGTCTTTCTCCAGTGTGTGTTTTGTGGTGTAACATTAGCTCTCCTTTTGTCTTGAAATCCTTGTCACATTCAGTACATTTATGTGGTCGGTCCTCACTGTGGGTTCTGAGATGCGATATTAGTGCTGGCCTGCTCTTGAAAGCCTTGTTACATTCAGTACATGCGTATGGTGTTTCACCAGTATGGGTTCTATAATGTATTGTTAGCTGACTGTTTCTGTTGAATGCTTTGTCACATTCAGTACATTTATATGGTTTTTCACCAGTGTGGGTTTTCTGATGCATTAATAGATGTGGCAAGGCTTTGAAAGTCTTATCACATTCAGAACATTTATATGGTCTCTCCCCAGTGTGGATTCTCTGATGTTGTATTAGTGCTCCTTTTACCCTGAAAGCCTTGAGGCATTCAGTACATTCATATGGTTTTTCACCTGTGTGGATTCGCTGATGCAGGGTCATATCTGTTTTTGTCATAAAGCCCTGCTCACACTCAGTACACTTATATGGTCTTTCACCTGAGTGGGATCGTTGATGTGCTAGTAGATATTCATGTATTTTGAAAGCTCTATTACATTTAATACATTTATATGGCTTTTCAATAGTGTGTAGCCGACTATGTTGCATTAGTTTTCTCTTTCTGCTAAAGGCTTTTTCACATTCAGTACATGTATATGGTTTTTCCCCAGTGTGGATTCTCTGATGTAGTATTAGCTCTCCTTTTATTCTAAAAGCCTTGTCACATTCAGGACACTTATATGGTTTTTCACCAGAGTGGATTCTCACATGCATCATTAGATCACACTTTGCTATGAAAGCTCTGTTGCATTTAGTACATTGATATGGTCTTTCCCCAGTGTGGTGCACTTGATGTCGAATTAGACTTGTCTTTCTAGAATACGCCTTGGTACATTCAGTACATTTATACGGCCTGTCCCCGGTGTGCGTTCTCTGATGTAGCACTAGCCGGTATTTTGCTATGAAGGCTTTATCACATCTAGTGCATTCATATGGTCTTTCCCCAGTATGGATCATCTGATGCACTATTAGAGCTCCCTTTGTCATGAAAGCCTTCGTACATTCAGTACATTCAAAGGCTTTTTTCTCACTGTGGATCTTTTTATGTTTCATTAACTCTGGCTTTGTTTTGAATGTCTTGTCACATTCAGTGCATTTATATGGTCTTTCCCCACTGTGGACGCTCTTATGTAGCATTAGCTCTCTCTTTGACCTGTATGCCTTTTCACATTGAGTGCATTTATATGGTTTTTCACCAGTGTGAATTGCATTATGTTGCATAAGCCTTTGCTTGGTCATGAAAGTCTTATCACATTCAGTACATTTATAGGGGTTTTCCCCCGAGTGAGTTCCCCAGTGTAGCGTTAGGTGCTGCTTTAATAGAAAAGTCTTGCCACATTCAGTACATTTATATGGTTTTTCACCAGTATGGATTTTCTGGTGTATTATTAGTGAACTTTTTTACTAAAAGCCTTGTAACAATCAGTACATTTATATTGTTTTTCACCAGTATGTAGTCTCTGGTGCTCAATTAGTGAATCATTTCTACTAAAAGCTTTGTGGCATTCAGTACATTTAAATAATTTTTTTCCAGTGTGGCTTCTTTGATGTAAAATTAGTTTCCCCTTTGTAATGAAGGTCTTGTCACATTCAATGCATTTATATGTTTGGTTAACCATATGGGTTCTCTGGTGTGCCATTAGCATTGCTTTTCTATTAAAAGACCGGCTGCATTCATTACAATTATATTTTTTCCCTTGGACTTTCTGATGGAAAGCTGGATGTTCATTTGTAATGGGGGTCTTGTCACCTTTAGTAAAATCAAGAAGGGTTTCCATTGTAAGGATGTTTCCTTTTAAAAAAAAAAAATCAAAAATGATGTTGAAATGAAGATTAGTCACAATTATAAAATGAATATGGTTTCTCTTTACAGAGACTTTCTGATGGACCAATGGAGAATTCCTACTCAGACTTTTTTTTTTTAATAGTGTTAGTATGTGAAAATTACATCAATGAGTGGTAAGTGGATTTTCTGATGATGTGCCTTTATTGGGAAGGAGCTTTACACACTCAAAGAACTGTGTCTGATCACTATTTGGCTTAGTTTCACAATTTCTGTGTCTCTGTTTTGTTTTAGCGTACATGTAATTATCGGCACACCTTCTGTGGATACTCTTATATTCTATGGGCTTTGTCACAATCGGTACAGCTACATTATTTCTCAAACTCTCCAATGTAAAATTAAATATACATTGGTGCTGAAAGCCTAGTGGCACACTGTTTTGTCACAACTATAATACTAGCACGGTTGCTCAGTATCTTATTTTCTTGATGGCTCAAAGGAGAAATCTAATAGATTGTTTTGACAGCTCATATGTTTCACGGGTTAATATTGCTTACATTGATTTTTTTGATACATTGTTGGCGATTCATTTGTAGAGAAGGCCAAACAATGACTATAAACATCCTTGAAATTAATATCACTTGTTTATACAGGTGTCACATTTAGCACTGTCTCGTGTGTAACTTTTATAATGGTTTAAAGTTCCCTTAATAGGTAAAATATTGTCTTTCTTAGCATATATAAAACTCTTGATTTGTAGGAGTTCTATGATATTCAAAAGATTAGTTTCTTTACATTTGAAACATTTTTCACATCAATAATACAGACAAATCCTCTTCCATGAATCAATGTCTCCAAGTTACACTTCACATTTTTCCCAGCTTTCGTTTCTTCAAGTTATGTTCTGATGCCCTTGTGCCCAAGAACATGTTTTCTAGGACTTTAGCTGTAATTGAAAATAACATGCATTAGGCAGTGCTTTCATAGCTCTTCTTCCTGGCAAAAGGCTATTTCATGAGGAAGGCGTATGTCACCCTGTGAGCATCTATTCATACCGTAAAGTGCTGCAGATTCACATGCTATGCACACTCCTGCATCTGGTGTGGGCCCAGACTCTACAAGTTGTTTTCTCGAAGAAAGTGCTTATGGTCGACCTTGTGTGTCGAATCCCCTCCTCCTGGAGGCATTGCACATGTTCAACGGCTCCTTTGTTAGATTGTAGTGTTTTTTTCCCTACCATAGGAAGTGAGGATATAGTCTGCTGAGTTAGCTGTATGCTATTGAACATGCTGTATATTATTGTGTATTTGTTTCACCATCTAATACCTGCTGGGGAGGCTGCATGTGAATCTGCAGCCCTACACGCTACGAATAGATGCTTACAGGGTAACATTACTCCATTCGTAGCATGTGTTGGCTGCAGATACACATGTTATGCATAGACTGTAAAGCAGTACTCCTCTTGCGGTGGCTTTAAGTATGAGATGTTGTATTTCTTTGAAATAATGTTCTGAGAACCATTTGCCCCAATAAAGCTTGTTGTCTGGCTTGTACAACGACACAATAGTGTTTTGTAAATGGGTGTGGTCTTGACAATGTTGCAGCTTTGCAAATGTCTGTTAGTGGGATGTTTCCTCAAAATACCATTAATGCAGCTTTCTTTCTTGTAGAATGTGCCCTTGGCATTGTTGGTAATGTTAGTTTCGCTTTAGTGTAATACATTTCTATGTATTTTACAATCTATTTTGCAATTCCAGTTTTTGATATTGGATTACTTTTTCTGGAGTTTGAAAAATGAACCAAATAGTTGTTGTGTTTTTCTGAATGCTTTAGTCCTCATACATTAAGGCTTTTTGACATCTAATGTATGTAACGCCTCTCTGCGACAGTTTTTGGTTTTAGAAAGAATACTGGTAAATCTAGTGTCTGATTCAGATGGAAAGGTGATACGACCTTTGGTAGAAACTTGGGGTTTGTGCGTAGTCGAACTTTGTCTTGGAACACTTGGAAGTAAGGTTCTTCTATTGTGAAAGAATGTATTTCACGCACTCTGCGTAGTGAAGTAATTGCAACAAGAAACGCTACTTGCCATGTTAGAAATTGTATTTTGCATTTGTGCATGGGCTCAAAGGGTGTAGACATTAGCCTGGTTCGTGCGATGTTTAAGTTCCATGATGGTACAGGGTGTGTACTTGGTGAAATTACTCTTTCAAGTCCCTCCAAAAAAGCATTTATGACTGGAATACGAAAAAGGGATTGATGCTTCCTATTTTGTAGGTAAGCAGCGATGGCTGCTAGATGTAGTTATATAGACATGTATGCTAAATATGATTTTTGCAGATGTAACAAATAGCATATTCATTGTTTTTATGTTGCTGAAGAAGGGTTTGCAGTACAGTAGTGAACAAAACGTTTCCTTTTGGCTGCATAATATGCCGTTGTTGTTGGCCTTCTAGCTTCCTTGGAAACATATTGCGAGATTGAGTTGTTGTGTATTGGGGTGTCTGGCTCTGACCCCACTGTGTGTGAGAAGGTCTGGTATGTTGGGAAGCTTCTTGTGATGTACAGCTCCAACATGGTCATGCACCATGACTTTCGCACCCATGTTGGAGCTATAAGTATCAATGTTAATGATGTTTGTCTGAGTTTCTTGAACACATAGGGTATGAGTGGGAGAGGTGGAAAAGCATATGCAAATGTCCCTGACCAGTTCATCCATAATGGATTGCCCTTGGATTGTGGGTGTGCGTGCCTTGATGCGAAGTTTTGGCATTTTGCATTTTCTGCAGTGGCAAAGAGATCGATTGTTGGAGTCCCCCACTGGTGGAAGTATGTTTGTAGGACTTCCCACTTGTGTACTTGTTGCTCTGTTCTGCGTGGCAGATCCGCTAGTACAATTGTCTACTCCTGGTATGTATTGTGCCAGGAGGTGAATTTTGTGTTTGATGGCACACTTTCATATCATTTGTGCTAGTTGGGATAACTGCAATGAGTGGGCCCCTCCTTGTTTCTGTATGTAATACATCGCAGTCATATTGTCTGTGGTAGAAGTAATTTTTTTCCTAATATATCGACTTGGAACTGTTGAGATATAGCTGTATGACTAGCAATTCTGGTACATGGGCATAGAATGTATGTGGTGCTGACCAGTGACCCTGTACTGTGATGTCTTCCATGTGAGCACCCTAACCCATGAGTGATGTATCTGATGTTACTGTCACTTGTGGGATTGGGTCCTTGAAGGCTCTCTCCTGTTGTGTTTCGTGTGTTCCACTATTGTAGTGCCTGATGGATCTTGGGTGAAAAAAACACTAGGTCTTCCATGTTGCCCTCTGCTTGTGACCATTGTGATGCTAAGCACTCCTGAAGGGGTCTCGTATGCAGTCTGGCATGTGATACTATTGCAGTGCAAGAAGCCATCATACCCAATAGCCGCATCACGATGTTGATGGTTAGGTGATGATGTGCCGGAAAAAGAGCCAGTGGGTTGTAGAGATTCAGAACCCTTTGAGAATTGGGACATGCTTTCGCTGTTATTGAAACGAGTACTACTCCAAGGTACAGTTGTATTTGGAGCGGTTGCAAAATGTATGGAATTTTGTTGTATTTATTATGAATCCTAGTTTGTGTAAAAGGTTGATTGTAGTTTGTGTGTCATGTGTACGTGTTTGTTTGCTGGAACTTTTGTTTAGCCAATTGTGTAGGTAAGGGAAAACATGTATATTTTCCCTCCTTGGGTGTGCAGTTACTACTGCTAAACATTTCTGAACACATATGAGGCTGTTACACTGAAGGGTAGTACTTTGAACTGATAGTGACATACACTTACCACAAACCATAGGTATTGGCATTGTGCAATTATGCGTCCTTCAGATCTAATGCAGTCATGAAGTAGCCTTCCTGTAGTTGTATTACATCCTGTAATGTTACTATATGAAAGTATTCTGATAGGATGTAGTAGTTTAGTGGACGTAAGTCTAGGGCAGGGCAGGGCATAGCATTCCGTCCTTTTTTGGGGAATAGGAAGTATGGGAGCATACTCATTTCCCTTGATGTTTGTGTAGAACTGGTTCTATAGCCTCTTTTTTGTATTAGCGCAGTCTGCTGAACATAGTCCGTCACTGATCTGCATATCTGATTCTGCCTCCCTGCTGTCTTCATTGGAGGTGATGTAGTGGGAGTCTGCAATGACTTACCCCTGGTGGACCAGTGCCTTGGTGTCTATCTTACCCTTGCTGTCTGATTCGTTGTGGGAGAATTCCACCTCAGCTGCCATCTCCATCGTGTGAGCTAGGAGTCAATCTCTTCTACTTGGTAGGGCCTTTTTGTTCTTAAAGTGGTTACACGCTGCGCAGTCCTGCTGTTTAGGTTCTGGCGACAGACACAGGTTGCAGCAGTGGTGGCCGGCGCAGCTAAGAGCTAGGGCGGGGGGGGCTGAGTCCACAGATGACGGGGTAGGTAAAATTAAATTAATAAGAAAATAAAACCACTTACCTAGCGCTCGCCGCATCGCTGAGTCAGCGTTTTTTATTTCATTTTACCTACCCCGTCATCTGTCGACATCCCCCACCCCGTCCCGCTCCGACTCACCACTTTTACCTGTGCCGGCCGCCACTGGGTTACAAACCTTGTGTATTTCAGAATAGGAGTATTTCGCACCACACAGAGGTCACCTCCTGCATAGGCTTTCCTTCTTCTAATCCATCCATGGGGAGACTAACATTGTCAACGAGTGTGGCTGTCGACAATGTGGAAGTTTGCCTTTTCAGTGTTTTTTAAAACACAGTTCCAATATATACTGGATCAGTTTCGGTCTTCACTCTCGATCGCTGATTTATCTTCATCTGTAGACCATATGGGCGTCAAAACTGTAGAACTCCAACGCAGTCCGTCAGAGCCGAATGGCGGAAATAAAACAATCTAACAAAGGAGCTGTTGAAGCACAATACCTCCAGGAGGAGGCGATTAGACACATGACGTCGACCATAAACACCTTCCTCGAGAACAACAACTTGCAGAGTCCGGGCCCAACACTAGATGGCAGGACTGTGCATAGCATGTGTATCTGCAGCCAACACATGCTACGAATATCAACTTCTTTGTAGATTGAAGAACTCGATGTTATAATCATAAAACTAAACAATAGGATTGTTTGTCATAGCTTAGGAAAATCTCAAAAATATTTAACCAGTAAGGACACTCAAGACTGTAAGGAAAGATAATGCATTTGTGCACCCCCCTACCCCCCCTTACAATGGATTAAAGCAGATCCATGAAGGATGTATTAAATTGGGCTAACAGCATGTTAGTAGTTACCTAGTGGTCCCCTCACACTCCAATTTTCCTTATGAAGGCAGAACAATGCATTTTTACGCTTACAAGAAGAATTCAGTCGCAGGAATCATGCTGAGAATTAACTTTGATGTAGCTACACCATTTTGTCTTGAGGTAGGCCATCTTGCCAACCTGCAGCAAAGCCTGAAGCAATGTGAACGAAAGAGGACAGCACCATGACAAAAGATTGTACCCGTGTCTGCATACCCTTGCTGAAGTGCGGGAAAAATATGAAGGGGGTAGAGGCTAAACAAAATTTAGCATTGCTGGCTGATTTTTGTGTTCATTTGATATAGTGAGCATTTATTTTAGTTAAATGTTTTACCATCATAACACAATGGGTGCACAGCATGGCTGCTGCCAGCATGACACAACTGCCCCTCTTCTTATCAGATGATTGCAGCCCTTTGCACCCTCAAAGTGGTAACAGAACCGGTTTGTCTCAAATTTGATTGTAATAGGGGAAAATATTTTCTCCACCAAGAAAGTAAGGTCTACTTTTGCATGGAAGGAAGGCTCATTTATCAGGAAGAAATGGCAGTTGGCAAGGAAGAAGGTGAGCCCAGAGATATTTACGAGAGGTTTGTTAAATGCTAGAAGCACATTTTACCTCGAAGATCAATGTGGAATTTTTGACAGGATTTAAAGAAAAACAAAAAAAGTTTGGTCAGTCTAGCAGGTGTGAGAAATTTGGCTCATATATGCAAGTTCGATGACCTTCCCAAATCATTAATCAGTACAAAGCAGTGCAAGGAAAACTGCAAGCAAAAGACACAGGATTGAAAGATGCCACTTATATCGTAGGAAGTATTAGCTAGTACATATTCCGGTTGAATGGAGACAGGAATTGGGAAGACATAGTTGGCACACAGACATTAACCCAGGGGCATTTGGAATCATTAACATTTATCTGATAGTGTATACTGCGACGAGGATTACATTTAAGGCAAAGAATGCCAGGGATATGTACATAGTCAAGCGTAAAGATAATTCATTGGGATAACTGTCAGAGGGGAATCTAGAAATTAGACTGAATCGCAATTATCCTGAACAAGCCATGTTCATGTAAACAGCACTGTTAGGAGAGGACGACAACATTTCAGAGATTAGAGGTTAGGCCTGTTGAGGAATTTAAAGCACAGAATTCTCATGAAAAAGAACACCATAGGTTCATAAACCTATAAGAGAACCAAACCAAACCTTATGTTTTCTCACTGAGGAGGGATTTTATAAGCTACTGCAACTGGGAACAAATGAGGAAATCAAAGCTTCTGAATGGCTGGTGGCAGTGTTCTTAAAAGCGAACAGGCCTCAAAAAATCTTTAAAATGTTACTAGACCTGCAGGTCTAGTAACTTGAATAATCTACCCAACTGTAATGTACTTGGCCCGTAAACTGGTCTCAAAATGTGTGATTCTAGGCAAATATTTCATTATACAGAGCCGCCTTTTTCTTCATTATCACATGTGAGAGCACCTTCAAATATGTGCGGTCAGCATTTCTGCTGTACAAAAAAAACCTCGTTTGATTAAACATACTAAATGTTTGCTCCATGTATAATAAGAAGCTACCACATATAGGGTACACATGATCCCTGACTTGCCCTGATCTTAGTTTACTAATACCTTTGCCATCAGGGCAGGGATGGGAGTATTTCCCAGTTCATGTTTAAAAATTCTCTTTTAATAAATATGGGGCCATAAGTCGAGAAGTTAGGGATTGCTATTTCCTAATTACGAATCTTTGTGAATCGCAATTAGGAAATCTCAATTCCTAATGTACAAAAATCTAGAAGTTGGAAATAGCAGATCCTAATGTGGTCGCACTAGACCTATCTCATGAATATTAATTAAGTAGGTTGCAGTCAATTGCAGCCATCAAAGGGATGGTGGCCTGCTGGGATCAGCAGACCCCCCCCCCCCCATATCAGTGACTGATTTTTAATAAAGCAATTTTTTTTTTTTTTTTTTAAATGCAGCCCATTTTCCTTAAAGGAAAAAGGATGTATTTGAAAAGAAAAAAATGAAATGTTTACATATCATTTTTTAAAAGTAGGTAGTGATCCGTGGGTCCACTGCCTGCAAAAAATATTTGTATCAAAATTCATTGGGGGGTGGGGGGGGGGGGTGAGGAGTCTCATTGGGATCTCTTCTAATTTGCAAGTGGTCACCACAACCTTTGAGGTGTAGGTGAAAATTAAATGTTTTATCACCATAAACTGGTCACAAAATATTCATACATACCGCTGCAAATCGGTATTAGGAAGGACGCCCTAAACACGTCCCTTTCAAATACTGATTTGCAAATCCAAACTGTGATTCAATAACAGGTTACCGAATCACAGTTTGGCTTTTGCACATTTTAAAAACCTTTTTTGCCGTCGTAAACTACCCAATTCAGTGAATTCGGACGTTTGAGACCTCAAAAAGGTTTTGTACATATGGCCCTATATTACTATATCACACTGTTTTGGCTTTTATTCTGGTTTGACCTTGAGATAACGATAACAAGGAACTTGTCCCATACTTGTATTGCATGAAGTGTTTTATTAATGTTATTGTCTGAGTGACTTGAAACTTTTCCAGGTTCTTGGAAAGAGAAGGACAGACGACACCTGCGTCAAAGGCAGGCATGTCAATGAGTCTGCAGAAATGAGAAAACAGAGTATCAGCCTGCTAAAGATGGAGTCAGGCCTTATGGACTTAACGTCATGGTGATGTTATTCCTTGACTGGCAAAGTACTATTTCAAACTCCAGAATTTTGCAAGTATTGTCTAGAGAAAAAGTTTTAACTGGAAGAAAGGTTCCAGGTATGAGTGGTCAGATGGGCGTGAGATTGTTTTCAGGTATTTAAAGTACAATTAAATAAAAAGATGCCTACAGGGGTGTGGAATTTAATAAAATATCTACTTGCCCATGGGGCAGGTTGCTTCATAAATCTACTTGTCCTGTAAAAGAAATCCACTTGTCCCTTTTGTGCCATGTAATGCAGCGACAAATTATGGCAGCAATCTTATTATATAAGGGCTCTGAAATAGCCTCTCTGATTATGCCAGGGCTCATACCATAGTAGAGTGTGAATACTAGCACTTCCCTTATGTTGCTACGTTTCCGCAGATCTACATACTGGGGCTGAAGGTAATGGCATGCAAGAGTTCCAGGGTTGAAATGCCCTTTTGAGTCTGTGCAAACCTACTAACTTGCATATTTTAAGGGTTTTCACCAACTCTTCTCTAATCTTTTCCAATACTGGGAAAGGTTGGCAATTTACTCCTGACAATGGCAGACATAAAACCTCTTCCAGGGTTGTGAAAAAAGTGGTTGGAGGGAAAGTGAACTTGCCAACACTCAGATTTTCGCATGAGCAAATCTACAAATGCAGATTTGCTCATGTTAAAATGCAGTTCACAAATATTTTCTAGGAGTACTATTTCTTGGCCTACTTCTGTAAAGTCTTGTGAATTCACAAAAGCCATATATATCTGCACTTAATGCAAGGACATGGGTGCACTTTGAGACTTTAATAATTGGGCACCTAATTAGGTCGGACGTTAACAATGACGTTTTGTGTTTATTAAAATTCTGTCTCTCTCGGTCTATCGGCTGGCTTCACTGTGAGCGACAGCATTCCGTTCTTTCACAAGGAGCATATTGCCACAGTAGTTTTGTTCAGTGCCAGAAACTACTATGGCAATGTTTGCTTTTTGAGAGAAAAACTATTTTTGCTTTTGCCAATGTTTGTTATAATGGCGAGGGCCAGGCAGCTCCCACACTAATAAGGTTTTACAAAAACCATGACAAAACCAAAAGGCTGGCCACCAATTTCAGAAATACTGCCTTTACCAATGCTTGTTTATTTTTATGTTTCCCATAATCCTATTGAAACTGGTTACAATGACTTTCCATTATGAATATTTTTGGGAAATACTAGCATACATCAACATATTTTGCTAAAGGATGCTGCAAAGAAATGGTACGTTACAGTAGTTTAGCGAAATGTTGCATTTTTTTGTGAACATTTTATTTTGAAAGCAAAGAATCATCACTCTTGCTTTCAAACTTCTGCAAATATTTGCATCAAATCAGAGAGCATGCTGGGAGCATTATACATAGCCTCATATTACTAAACATTGAAGACGTGTGTACACATTTTTACTGGAACCACTGTCAGTAGTGTAGTCTGAGCTTACAACATTTGCTGGGAGCGCTCACCCTAATAATAAAGGCTTTGCATTAACCCCTTCACTGCTAGGCCTTTCCCCCCCCCCTGTGCTAAGCCTTTTTTTTTGGCTATTTGGGGTAGTTCGCGCTTAGGCCCCTGTAACTTTTTGACCACATAAGGTATCCACGCCAAATTTGCGTCCTTTTCTTCCAACATCATGGGGATTCTAAAGGTACCCAGGGTTTGTGGATTCCCCTGGACGGGACCCAGCAATTAGCCAAAATACAGCTAAATTTTGGGTTTTTGGGGACAAATTTGTGAAAAAAGGGCTACAGATGAAAGCGTCTGACTTTTTCCCTGCAAATGGTATCGACAAAGGGGTCTTGTGCTATTTTTGTTTATCCTCTTATTTTTTGAAGGTCTTTTCCCTTTCTTAAACCCTTTCCTCCTGTCTCATCTTTCTGGCGGAGGTGGGTGGGTTCGCTAGTGAATCCAGAAAGGCTTCAAGCTGCAAAACTACACCGACAGGTAAGAAACTATTCGTTTTGCAGCGTGAATCTTTCTGGATTCACTATGCTGTGCATAGACTTTGTAGCGGTTTGCTATGTGTGTGGCGGCTGGGTGGAAGATGAGCATTGGTTGTTGAATATATGTTGAAGCACTTTTTGACCTACTTGTGCTTCCTTGTTCATCTGTATATCCACGCAGTAGTGCTTCGTGAACGTGTGCACTGAAGCCCATGTTGCCGCCAGGCAAATGTCCTGGATGGGTGTGTTTGCCAGGAAGGCGATTATTGCTCCCTTTTTCCAGGTAGAGTGAGCTTGTGCTGCTCCTTGCAGTTCTTGACCTGCCTGTTTGTGGCAGTATTGTATTGTCTGTGTGATCCATCGTGCGATGGTATTTTTAGTCACTGGTCTGCCCAGGAAACTGCTTGCGAAGGACACAAAGAATTGCTTTGTTTTCCTACAATCTTTAGTCCTTTCGATGTAATGCATTACTGCTCTTCTGGCGTCCAGAGTGTGCAGTGCCCTCTCTGCGCTGTTGGATGGTTTTTGGAAGAAACTTGGAATTTGTATTGTTTGGCTTATGTGGAACTTGGACACCACCTTTGGCATGAAGTGTGGGTCCATCCTCATTACCACCCTGTCATTGTGAATCTGAAGGTAGGGTTCTTGTAGTGTGAGCGCTTGCAATTCGCTCACCCTGCTTAGCGAGGTAATTGCTACCAGAAAGGCTGTTTTTATTGTGAGCATATGCAGAGAGGCCTTGTGAATGGGTTCAAAGGGTGCTCGCCACCGATGATATCAGGACCCTGCTAGACAACGGAGAAACAGCAGCCCTCATCCTCCTGGACCTATCAGCCGCCTTCGACACGGTCTGCCACCACACACTATGAACACGCCTTCACGACGCCGGGATCCAAGAGAAGGCCCTGGACTGGACCACATCCTTCCTTTCCGGCAGAACACAAAGCGTCCGCCTCGCCCACTTCCGATCCAAGGCCACCAAGATCATCTGCGGCGTACCCCAAGGCTCCTCCCTCAGCCCAACGCTGTTCAACATCTACATGGCACCCCTCGCCCACGTCGCCCGACAGCACAACCTCAACATCATCTCCTACGCCACCCAGCTGATCCTCTCCCTCACCAAAGACCCTCACACCACCAAAGCCCACCTCCACGAAGGAATGAAGGCCGTCGCCGAATGGATGAGGACCAGCCGCCTGAAGCTGAACTCGGACAAGACGGAGGTCCTCATCCTTGGTTCCAACCCTTCAGCCTGGGACGACTCCTGGTGGCCGACATCACTGGGAACAGCCCCGACACCCACCGACCACGCACGCAACCTAGGGGTCATCCTCGACCCCACCCTCTCCATGACTAAGCAGGTCAACGCTGTTTCCTCATCCTGCTTCAACACCCTCCGAATGCTCCGCAGGATCTTCAAGTGGATCCCCACCGAAACAAGAAAAACAGTCACCCAGGCCCTCGTCACCAGCAGGCTGGACTACGGAAACGCCCTCTACGCAGGAACGACGGCTAAGCTCCTGAGACGGCTGCAACGCATCCAGAACGCCTCTGCACGTCTTATCCTCGACATCCCCCGACGCAGCCACATCACACCCCACCTGAGAGACCTGCACTGGCTCCCTGTCAACAAGAGGATAACCTTCAAGCTCCTCACCCACGCACACAAAGCACTCCACAACTCGGGACCAGCCTACCTCAACAGACGACTCAACTTCTACACCCCCACCTGCCAGCTCCGCTCCACCAGCCTCGCCCTCGCCACAGTCCCCCGCATCCGGAAAACGACCGCCGGTGGCAGATCCTTCTCCCACCTCGCCGCCAAGACCTGGAACACCCTCCCCACCAACCTTCGGCAGACCCAAGACCTACTGGCCTTCAGAAGACTCCTCAAGACCTAGCTCTTCGATCAGTAGCAGCACCACACCCCTCTTCCCCCAGCGCCTTGAGACCCTCGCGGGTATGTAGTGCGCTTTATAAGTGACATGATTGATTGATTGATTCATAAGCTGTGTTAGAACCACATTGAGGTTCCATGCCGGCGGTGGCATCCTCTTTGGTGGGGCTATTCTCTTGGCCCCCTCCAGGAATCTTTTTACCACTTGAGATGTAAAGAAACTTTTCCCCGTTTCTCCTCTTGTATAGGTTACTATTGCTGCCAGGTGTACTCTTAGCGAGGTGCAGCTTAGATTACAATTTAACAAGTGTGTTAAGTATTTTAGCACTGTTGATTCCCTGGTTATTCTCCTGTGGAGCTTTTCCTTGATGCACCATTGAGTGAATCTTTTCCATTTTGCCGCATAGCATTTCCGTGTAGTGGGCCTCCTTGCTTCTCGCAGCACCACCAGTGTGCTTTGGGGGAGCTTGAGGTGAGCAAACTCTAAGTCTTCAGGAGCCACGCTGCTAAGCTGAGGCTCTCTGGTTCTGGGTGGAGCACCCTTCCGTTTTGCATCGAGAGCAGGTCTCTTCTTTTTGTGAACTTGTGTGGTGGCCCCTGTGCCATTTCCACTATCTGTGAGAACCAGGACTGCCTGGCCCACTGTGGTGCCACCAGAATTAGCGTCACGTTGCTTGTTCTGCATTTGCTGAGCACCTTGTGTATCAGCGGTATCGGCGGAAAAGCGTAGGCAAATGTCTTTGACCAGCTCATCCATAGGGCATTTCCTTGGGATTGGTGGCCTGGCTGTCTGGATGCGAAGTATTGGCATTTTGCATTCTGGTGTGTTGCAAACAGGTCTATTTGTGGGGTCCCCCACTTCTTGAATAGCCTTTGCGTCTCCTGCGGGTTGAGCTCCCACTCGTGTGAGACTGATGTCTGTCTGCTGAGTCTGTCCGCTCCCACATTGTCCTTCCCTGGTAGATGTATCGCCAGGAGGTCTACTTGTAATGGTATAGCCCATTTCCATATCTGTTGCGCCAGATCTGACAGCGCCACTGATTGTGTTCCTCCCTGCTTGTTGATGTAGAACATCGTTGTGGTGTTGTCTGTTTGTACTAACCCCCTTTGCCCGTACAGCTGTTTCTGGAACGCCTTTAGTCTTTAGTTCTAGGTAGTTGATGTGTTTGACGGCATCTGTTGGTGTCCATAAACCCCTTACTTTGAGCAGGTTCAAGTGCACTCCCCACCCCAGTTGGGATGCGTCCGTTGTGATGGTCACTGTCGGAGTTGGTGGTGTAAAAGGTTTTCCCCTTGTTATGTTGTCCTTGTTCCACCATGCTCTCTCTGTTCCTGCACTGCGTGCGTTACAATCTCTAGAACTTCCCAACTCCCTGTTGCTTGTGACCACTGTTGTTGGAGCCATTCCTGGAATGGTCTCATGTGTAGTCGAATATTGGGGACTAGGTGTATGCAGGACGCCATCATCCCCAAGAGCTTGCTCACCGTCCTCACTGTCAGACGTCGCCCCTTCTGGTATTGGGGAGTCTCCTTCAGCATTGCGACTGTTCTCCTTTCGCTGGGGAACACTGTGCCCTGAATGGTGTCGATTTGTGCACCCAGGTAAATCTTCACCTGTGCTGGTTCCAGCGAGGACTTCCCGTTGTGTATCGAGAAGCCTAGCTCCGTCAGCGTATGTGTGACTCGCTGAGCATGTAGTTTGCATTGGTTGTAGGAGTTCGCCTTTACCATCTAGGTAGGGGTATACATGTATTCCCTGTCTCCGCAGGTGTGCTGCTACGGCAGCGAGGCATTTTGTGAAGACCCTTGGTGGGGATTTTAGGCCGAAGGTTAGGGCCGTGAACTGGTAGTGCGTCTTGCTGATGGTAAATCTCAGTAGATGTTTGTGTTGTTGGTTCATGGGGATGTGTAGGTAGGCATCTTTGAGGTCTATTGTGGACATAAAATCCCTGTGCCTTATCTGAGGTATAACCTCCTGTAAGGACGTCATCTTGAACTTTTGAGTTTTTATGTATTTGTTTAGGAACTGTAGGTCCAGTATGGGTCTTAACGTTTCGTCTACTTTTGGTACGAGGAAGTAGTTGGAGTACACTCCCCTGTTTCTTTCCTTGTATGGTACCCTTTCTATGGCCTCCTTGTGGAGGAGTTCTTGTGCTTCCTGCCAAAGGAGTGATAGCTCTTCTGCCGAGCGTGTTTTGTTGGCTGGCCTCCTGTTGGTGGCTTTTTTACCAGTTCTATACAGTAGCCGAACTGTATGATGTTGAGTATCCATTTGTCCGTTGTTATTTTCTTCCACTCCTGGAAGAAGTGTTTCAGTCTGCCTCTTACTGGTGTAACATGATCGTTGATATTTAATTGTTCTTTGTGTCTTTTGTTGTGCCGCGTCACTAAGAATGTTGTGTGTGTGGGCACTTTTGGTATTGTGGAGTCACTTGGGGGCGGGTTGCTGCCCCCCTCTTCTTGTCTGGCCTCGTCCATTCGGTCGACTTCGAAAGGACTGGCCCCTCTGTTGGTTCTGCCAGCCTTGTTGTTGCTGACCTTGCTGCGCCTGGTTGCTTCCCTGATAGGCTTGTTGGAAGGCCTGGTGCGATGTTCCTGGTTGGCTCCCTCCTCTGCCATTTGGCCTTCATGAGGGGGTGCCCCTTCTCATCCCTCTGAACTGCAATGCTCCAATGGACCTTGCCGTCTCGTTATCCTTTTTCAGCTGTGTCAGCGTCTCGTCCACTGGCGTGCCGAACAGCTTTTCCCCGTTGAAGGGTAGATTCAGGATATTGTTCTGTACTTCGGGCTTGAACCCCGAGATCCTCAGCCAGGCATGCCTTCTTTCTGTTACTCCGATCATCATAGGCCTGCTTGATGTGTCTGCTGCGTCCAAGGCCGACTTCAGGCAGGTGTTGGCCATGTTCTTGCCCTCCTCCACCAGGTGCGCTGCTCTCTGCTGGTGTTCGTTTGGGAGATGTTTGAGCAACTGCCCTACTTCTTCCCAATGTTGGTAGGCATGTCTATTTATTAGGGCATTAGAGTTGGCGATGCGCCAGTGAATTGCCGCATTCCTCTCAATTTTCCTCCCTGTGAGGTCTATTCTTTTACTCTCCTTGTATGGAGGTGGCCCCGAGTTCGTGAGGACGTTGGCCCTTTTCCTGGCTGTCGCTGTTATAATAGAGTCAGCTGGTACGGACCCCTGGATATATGCTGGGTCTTTAGAAGAGTGCTTGTACTTCTTCTCTGTCCTGGGGGTGACAGATCTGCAGGTTGATGGCTCCTTGAAAGCTTCCCTGCACACCTGGTGTGGTCCAGAACACCTGGGAGCATTGGAAGAAATTGGCTCCTAGTTTGGGTTGGCAGCAGTGTCTCCAAGAGAAAGCAAGCGTTTGGTTTTTCTTCCTTCATTTCCACCCTATAGGTTGCTGCAGCGTTCCTGACGACCATATTGTATATGCCAATGTCGTCTGGCGGCGAAGGCCTCGACGGATACGTCTCCACGGCCTCTTCCGGGTTTTCGGCGTCGAGGTCCTGCCAATCCAGGTCCTGAGCCTCCGAGGGTGTCGAACCAAATTGTGTCTGCTGGTCGTCATCGCCCTCAGTGTAATAATACAGGCCCTCTTTGTCCTGGTGCTCCGTCGGTTCGGGAGTCTTCGGCGGCGTCGAGCTCCTCCTGGACTTCTGCTTCGACAACCGTCGAGGGCTTCGAAGGGATGGTGTATCTACTCATCCGTTCGTCGAAGTCCTTCTTCCTCTGGAGGATACTGTTCATTTCGGCTTCGAGCCTTCTCTTCTTCCTTTCCATCTCGGCCGCTTGTTCGGCGTCGAGAGTTTCGGCGTTTCTCTTCGAGGTCGTGGATGTTGACGTCGAAGTTGCCTTCTGCTCTTTTCCCTTCAGCGTCGAGTGCGGCTTTTCGGAACCGTGCTTCGACGACCGGGGTGTGTCTAGAGCTTTCGCCGGCCGGGAGTCCTTATCGAAGGATCCGCTGGGCTGTTTGTCCGTGGATGCAACTGTGGTCGTCGATTGCTTCGACGCCAGTGCTCCTTTCGAGGACTTTGGCTCTGTTTTTCGAGAGTCTGTCAGGGTTTTTGGGGTCGACGTCTCTCTTACCTCCTTCCTTGACCTGTTATCAGTCTCTACGACCGTGCAGTCATCAGGTCCCTCGGCGAGGTTGTCCTCTTCTCCGCTGGAGAGGCCCAGGTCCCGAAGCGACGGAGGTTGTCCTTGCCCCTGCATGCTGTAGTTTGCTCTCCTCTGTCTGTCCCTCACTCTGAGGGTCTTGGGGGCGAATGCCGAGCAGGCGTTGCAGTCGTCACTTTGGTGGTCGATCGGCAGGCAGAGGTTGCAGACTGGATGCTGGTCCTTCTGCGCGAATTTGTGGTGGCAGTTACGGCAAAATTTGAATGGTGTCTTGTCCATTCCCGCGCTCAGGGAGCCCCCTGTGTGCGCATTCTCCGTCGGACGTCGAAGCTTTTCCTCCTTCTCACCTACTTCGTTGTCCCGGTTCTATGTTCTTTGTCGTGTGATGAAGAACTCCAATTTCTCGGTGTTTTTCTGCTTTTCTCCTTTTCAAAACTCTGGAGCTCCTCGTGACGATCCAGACCCAACGGCGGAAAAAAGAATCTGAAGATGGCGCCCAAGGGAGGGAGCTTCCGGAGGAAGCGCGCCGACGTCACGGGAGGACACGAAATAGTGGGGCGTCGACGCCCACCTGGGCTACACAAAAAAAAAAAAAAAAAGAGACTACGATTCCGGACCCAACCACTAGACCGCGGAATAATGCACAGCATAGTGAATCCAGAAAGATTCACGCTGCAAAACTATACATTTTAGAAAAGTAGACAAAATTCTGAATTCAGCAAGGGGTCATTTGTGTAGATCCTTCAAGGTTTCTTTATAGAAACTAACAGTTGAATATAGGAAAAATTGAAAATTAGTTGAAAAAAACAGCCATTTGTGTCAACGTTTTCACCTGTAACTTCTTCTAATTATGACAGCTGTTTGAAAGCAATATACCGTTACATCCGCTGGACCTTTCTGGTTGTGGGGATATATAGGACTTGTAGGTTCACCAATAAGCCGACGAACCCAGAGCCAATAACTGAGCAGCGACTTGCAATGGTTTTTTATTATGTACCGGGTATATAGCAATTAATTTGGGAAAATATATACATGGAAAAATTGGTATGAAAGACACCGATGTATTTCTGAAATGGGAACAAAATATAGAGTTTAGAAACAGTAGATATTTGCACATTTCCGAAATTGTGAGTACCCATACTAGCATGAGAATTATAGGTCATTTTTCAAAATAACTTCTTTTTTACACATTGTCTTTCATTTGGAAGGCAGAAATGCATCGAAAGTCAATAGGTAATAACAGTTGCTCTACAATTCTGTGTTACCCTAAGTCTCCCGATAAAAATGGTTCCCCACTTGTGTGGGTAGGCCTAGTGCATGCGACAGGAAACGGCTCAAAACGCAACGTGGACACACTTTATTTTTACAGTAAAAACTGACCCTTTTTTTTGTAAAGTGCCTAGCTGTAGATTTTGAACCCTAGCTCTGCCGGCACCTAGGGAAACCTAGCAAACCTATACATTTTTCAAAACTAGACACCCAGGGGTATCCAGGATGGGGTGACTTGACTGGCTCTCACCAGGTTCCATTACCCAGAATCCCTTGTAAACCTAAACATTTGTTAAAAAAAAAAAGATAAATTTTTCTCACATTTCTGTGGTGGAAAGTTCTGGAATCTGCGTGGATCCACAAAATTCCCCCACCCCGCGTTCCCCAAAGTCTTCAGAGAACAAGCATTGGCATAGCCAATAGGTCTCGCCTTTGGGACCTTATAAGTGTTTTGCCAGAGCTATTGGCTTTGCCAATGGGTTTAAGCTATGTTGTACAGCATGTTGAAAAGTTATAATAAAGTGACTGGGGTGAAAAGAAGATATAGGGCAAAATGGAAACAGGGCACAATAAAGATAGAATGATGAAAAAGAGAAGTCCAAAAGAAGTCCTAGAGCTAACATTCTGGTGTGAAAGTTTTCTGGAGGCAGCAGTGTTTCGGCCTGTGTGCTGGTGCCTCCGCAAGGGGCACGGGGTGTCTGTGAAGAGAACAGAAACATTAGCTCAGGGCTGAGAGACAAGACTTTCCTTTGCGAGGCCCTGTCTTGGGTCTGGGCTCCGCTCCAGTTTTAGGCTGAATCCACGTCCAGTTTTTATTTCAGCCCGGCTATGCTGAGGGGGAAAGCAATGTAAACCCCCCCCCCTAAGAGTGCGCACAGGCTCCAGCTGTGATTTCCATGGGCTGGGGAGGGGACGGCACATAGGGGAGGGTGGGGGCTGCCTCGCGCTGTGTGCGCCAGGAACTCCCTAAACAGGAGTACCAGGCTCTGGGGCAGATAGAGTTCAAGATAAGCAGCCAAAATAAAGCGGCTGGTTTGTAAGACGGATCACGACGATAAGGCGCTTCTTGCTCAAATAGAAATTTGCTTTTATGCGTACTGCATGTGCATTTTTGTAACGGACATAAACAAATGTTAAATCCAGGAGAGTAGTCCAGATGGGTATTTTGTCCCCCGAACAGATGTGCACAACCTTCGCGTAACTTCCAGTTCAAAGCTATGAATCCTAGTAAGCTATCCTGCACATAGCACGAGTGAAAATAAATCACCATGGAAGACAGATGCCCTTGAAGTCACACTACTTCATTGGGAATACCAATACAAAATGAGCACGCCGCCTCCATGATGAATGTCACAGTAAACAGCCATCCGGTAACCCTCTGGTGTACTGGACCCTTTTGGGCAGCAGGCAAGAGCGGATGGGGGGAGGGGTTGAGTAAGCCGAGGGGAGAGGGGCAGGTCAGACCGGAAAAGAGAGGGCAGACAGAAAGAGAAGAGAGGGGAGCAGAGGGCAGCAGCGAAGAGTGAAGCGGGAGGGCTAGAGGGATAGGTACAGGGCAGAGGGAGGGACATGTGAAAGGGAAGGGAGAAAAGAGGCAGCGGGGAGATAGAAGGGGCGAGGGTACAGACAGAGGGGAATATATAGAGGGGCAGAGGCGAGTGTAGGAGAAAGAACAGGGAAAGGACTGAAGAGAGGGAAAGAACAGAGGGGACGCGAGAGATAAGAAAGGGGAACAGGGTGGAGAGGGAATAGAGGGGAACAGCAGCGAAAGAAGCGAGATTAGAGGGAAGGAAGAAGGGGGAGAGGGCTGGGGAAAAGAAGAGAGCAGGGGACTCCAGAAACCGGGGTGAGGAGGGATGTGTGCACTCGGAGGAGAGAGGGCAAAGGAAGTGCGTAGAGGAGAAATCTGAAAGAGGATGAGAGAGCGGGCGCTGTGATGAGAGATGAGAAGCGGAGGCGAGGCGAGGGTGGGGGGCAGAGAGGAGCGGATGAGGAGACAAAGTGCCGGTCTGAGTTGATGAATGAGTGCTAGCGCACATGGCGGGGGGTGGGGAGGATGCGGCATGTTACATTTAGATAAGGCATGTGTCATGCAGAAAGGTAAAGCGTAAGAAGAAGGCTTTGTATCTTCTTACTTGTTAAGAGGTGATTGAGAAATGCCTAGTTACAAGTTTAAAGTGGTAACGTGGTAATGACAGGAGCATGGTGCCGTATTAGGTGTATACTGGAGTGCGCAAGTTGTAGCATCTCAGTAATTGAATCAAAATAAAGAAGGAAAGGAAAAGGCCGCATTTAGAACGCGCTAACTGTGAGTGCCAATTTTCACACGGTGCCGCTTCTGTAATACGCTGTATTTTATGAAAAAAGCGTTTGTTTAAAGGGCGCGCACAGAGCATATCGGAAGGGAAAGAGAAGGCTGCATTTAGAGCGCGCTAACTTTTAGTGCCAAAGTACACACGGCGCTGCCTCTGTAATACACTATATGTGCGTGTTTAAACATTGCTATGTAGGTGAGGTAGGCTGGGGGAGGGTAAGCTGTGAGGGAGCGTGGTGCGGCCCCGTGGCCGCGCGAGAGCCATATGTTGTCAATTACCACGCGCGCCGCTGCTCGCTCCCGCAAGGTGGATGCCAGCACAAGCACGAGTGTGTGGGGAAAAGGAGCAGACCAATGGCTAAAGGCCCTCCTAGAGCAACGCATGCGCGCTGCCTAGGCGAGACCTAAAAAGGTACCTCACTTGTGTGGGTAGGCATAGTGCCCGCGACAGGAAACAGCCCAAAACGCAACGTGGACACACCACATTTTCACAGTGAAAACGGACCCTTTTTTTGCAAGTGCCTAGCTGTAGATTTTGAACCCTAACTCTGCTTGCACCTAGGGAAACCTAGCAAACCTATACATTTTTGAAAACTAGACACCCAGGGGAATCCAGGATGGGGTGACGTCATTACAACGAAATTCAAAAATAGGCCTGGGGAGGTTGGGGAAGCTCTTCCCCACCTCCCCAGGCAAAAAAAAAAAAAAGGGAAATCCCTCTGCTGTCTACAGCAGAGGGATTTTCTGAGCATGTGCTCATGACGGAATGGTTCAGTCTTGAGCACACTTGAACTTGTGCTCATGACGGAACCATTCCGTCATGAGCATGGAAGGGGTTAATGAACCATAAATACAAGTTTGAACAGCATTAACACATGGACACAATATTACCTTAACTGCAGCCAATGCCCTTCTCTGATCCATAATGTGGTACTGTCAACTGGCAGCCAAAGGGTTTGTGCTGCAGGGGGTTGGGCCTACTTGTCCCAAGGACAAAATACACATGAAAACTTGTTGCCCTTGACCCCAAACAATATGTCCCGGGCGTCGGGCTATAGGAATTCCACATCCCTGTGCCTAACCTATGACTTTCTTTGTGCAGATTAGCTATGGATTTTAGCCTGAAAGGGCAGGGTGCAGTCCTCTACGCAAGTGGTGAAAGGGGAAGAAAGAGTTGTAACCTTTGCTTCTAATTCCTTGAAGGGAGCGGAGAAACATTTTACAGTTGAGGAATGAGAGGCACTAACTTTCTCATGGTCCATCTAACATTTTAAATTCTATCTTTGAGTATTTCCTTTGTGTTGAGAACAGACCGTTGTCCACAGCCGCAAATTTTCCATTGTAGGAAGGCGAGATGGCAACTTCCCATATCAGCAGGTGGATAGAAAGTTTTAAGAGATTTTAATTTAAGGGTGGAGTACTTGCCAGGACTAAAATACTTTGCAACAAACTCTTGAGGTTGCCATTGGAGAGTAGAGAGTTGATGCCACACAATTATCAGTTTCGTAGGTAACGAATAGTTTCTTACCTGTCGGTGTAGTTTTGCAGCTTGAAGACTTTCTGGATTCACTATGCTGTGCATTATTCCGCGGTCTAGTGGTTGGGTCCGGTATCGTAGTCTTTTTTCTCTCCCACCTTTGGGCGCCATCTTCGGATTCTTTTTTTCTTGTGCTATTCTTGTTTATCCTCTTCTTTTTTCAAAGTCTTTTTCCATTCTTAATCCCTTTCCTCCTGTCTCATCTTTCTGGCGGAGGTGGGTGGGTTCGCTAGTGAATCCAGAAAGTCTTCAAGCTGCAAAACTACACCGACAGGTAAGAAACTATTCGTTTTGCAGCGTGAATCTTTATGCATAGACTTTGTAGCGGTTTGCTATGTTTGTGGCGGCTGGGTGGAAGATGAGCGTTGGTTGTTGAATATATGTTGAAGCACTTTTGACCTACTTGTGCTTCTTTGTTCATCTGTATATCCACGCAGTAGTGCTTAGTGAACGTGTGCACTGAAGCCCATGTTGCCGCCAGGCAAATGTCTTGGATGGGTGTGTTTGCCAGGAAAGCTATTGTTGCTCCCTTTTTCCTGGTAGAGTGAGCTTGTGCTGCTCCTTGTAGTTCTTGGCCTGCCTGTTTGTGGCAGAATTGGATTGTCTGTGCGATCCATCGTGCGATGGTGTTTTTAGTTACCGGTCTTCCCAAAGAATTGCTTTGTTTTCCTACAATCTTTAGTCCTTTCAATATAATGCATCACTGCTCTCCTAGCGTCCAGAGTGTGCAGTGCCCTCTCTGCGCTTGTGGATGGCTTTGGAAGAAACTTGGTATCTGTATTGTCTGGCTTATGTGGAACTTTGACACCACCTTTGGCATGAAATGTGGGTCTGTTCTCATTACCACCCTGTCATTGTGAATTTGAATGTAGGGTTCTTGCAGTGTTAGCGCTTGCAATTCGCTCACCCTGCGTAGCGAGGTGATCGCCACCAGAAAGGCTGTCTTTATTGTGCGCATATGTAGAGAGGCCTTGTGAATGGGTTCGAAAGGTGCCTTCATAAGTTGCGTTAGAACTACATTGAGGTTCCATGCCGGCGGTGGCATCCTTTTTGGGGGGGCGATTCATTTGGCCCCCTCCAGGAATCTTTTTACCTGAGATGTAAAGAAACTTTTCCCTGTTTCTCCTCTTGTATAGGCTACTATTGCTGCTAGGTGTACTTTTAGCGAGGTGTAGCTTAGGTTACTCTTTAGCAAGTGTGTTAAGTATCTTAGCACTGTTGATTCCCTGGTGATTCTCTTCTGGAGCTTTTCCCTGATGCACCATTGGGTGAACCTTTTCCATTTTGCTACATAACACTTCCGTGTGGTGGGTCTCCTTGCCTCCCGCAGCACCGCCAGCGTACTCTCTGGGAGCTTTAGGTGCGCGAACTCTAAGTCTTCAGGAGCCAAGCTGTTAGGCTGAGGCTCTCTGGTTCTGGGTGGAGCACCCTTCCGTTTTGCATCGAGAGCAGGTCTCTTCTTTTTGGGAACTTGTGTGGTGGCCCCTGTGCCATTTCCACTATTTGTGAGAACCAGGACTGCCTGGCCCACTGTGGTGCTACCAGAATCAGCGTCATGTTGCTTGTTCTGCACTTGCTGAGCACCCTGTGCACCAGCGGTATCGGGGGAGAAGCGTAGGCAAATGTCTTCGACCAGCTTATCCATAGGGCATTTCTTTGGGATTGCTGACCTGGCTGTCTGGATGCGAAATATTGGCATTTTGCATTCTGGTGTGTTGCAAACAGGTCTATTTGTGGGGTCCCTTTGCGTTTCCTGCGGATTGAGCTCCCACTCGTGGGATGCTGATGTCTGTCTGCTGAGTCTGTCTGCTTCCACATTGTCCTTCCCTGGTAGATGTATCGCCAGGAGGTCTATTTGTAGTGGGATTGCCCATCTCCATATCTCCTGCGCTAGCCTTGACAGCGCCACTGACTGTGTTCCTCCCTGCTTGTTGATGTAGAACATCGTTGTGGTGTTGTCTGTTTGTACTAACACCCTTTGCCCGTACAGCTGTTTCTGGAAGGCTTTTAGTGCAAGGAACACGGTCTTTAGTTCTAGGTAGTTGATGTGTTTGATGGTATCTGTTTGTGTCCATAACCCCCTCACTTTGAGCAGGTTCATGTGCGCTCCCCACCCCATTTGGGATGCGTCCGTTGTGATGGTCACTGTTGGAGTTGGTGGTGTAAATGGCTTCCCCCTTGTTATGTTCTCTTTGTTCCACCACGCTATCTCCTCTTGCACTGCGTGCGTTACAACCACTAGAACTTCCCAACTCCCTGTTGCCTGTGACCATTGTTGTTGGAGCCATTCCTGGAATGGTCTCATGTGGAGTCGAATATTGGGGACTAGTTGTATGCAGGACGCCATCATCCCCATGAGCTTGCTCACTGTCCTCACTGTCAGAGGTTGCCCCTTCCGGTATTGACGTGTCTCCTTCAGCAGGGCGAAGGTTCTCTTCTCGCTGGGGAACACCCTGCCCTGCATGGTGTTGATCTGTGCGCCCAGGAAGATCTTCACCTGTTCTGGTTCTATCGAGGACTTCCCCCAGTGTATCGAAAACCCTAGTTCTGTCAGCGTGTGCGTGACCCGCTGAGCATGTAGTTTGCATTGGTTGTAGGAGTTTGCCTTTACCAACCAGTCGTCGAGGTAGGGATATACATGTATTCCTTGCCTCCGTAAGTGTGCCGCTACCGCAGCTAGGCATTTTGTGAAGACCCTTGGTGCGGATTTTAGCCCAAAGGCTAGGGCTGTGAACTGGTAGTGCGCCTTGTTGATGGCAAATCTCAGTAGAGGTTTGTGTTTTTGGTTCATGGGAATGTGTAGGTAGGCATCCTTGAGGTCTATAGTGGACATAAAATCCCCGTCCCTTATTTGAGGTATAACCTCCTGTAGGGACGTCATTTTGAATTTTTATGTATTTGTTTAGGAACCGTAGGTCCAGGATGGGCCTTAACGTTTCGTCCACTTTTGGTACGAGGAAGTAGTTGGAGTACACTCCCTTGTTTCTTTCCTTGTACGGCACTGTTTCTATTGCCTCCTTGTGGAGGAGTTCTTGTGCTTCCTGCCAGAGGAGTGAGAGCTCGCTTGTTGAGCGCATTTTGTTGGTTGGCCTCCTGTTTGGTGGCTTTTTTCCCAGTTCTATACAGTATCCGAACTGTATGATGTTGAGTATCCATTTGTCCGTTGTTATTTTCTTCCACTCCTGGAAGAAGTGTTTTAATCTGCCTCCTACCGGCGTTACATGTTCGTTGATCTCTCCTTTGTGTGTTTCTAATTGTTTTTTGAGTCTTTTGTTGTGCCGCCCCTCTAGAGATGTTGTCTGTGTGGGCACATTTGGTACAGCGGAGTCACTTGGAGGCGGGTTGCTGTCCCCCTCTTCTCGTTTGTCCCTCGTTTGTTCGGTCGCCCCCGAAAGGACTGGCCCCTCTGTTGGTACTGCCAGCTTTGCTGTTGCTGACCTTGTTGCGCCTGGTTGTTTCCCTGATAAGTTTGCTGGAAGGCCTGGTGCGATGTTCCCGGCTGGCTTCCTCCTCTGCCGTTTGGTCTCCTTGAGGGGTGCCCCTTCTCATCCCTCTGAACTGCAGTGCTCCCATGGATCTTGCAGTTTCATTATCTTTTTTGAGCTGTGTCATCTTCTCGTCCACTGGTGTGCCAAACAGTTGTTCCCCGTTGCAGGGTATGTTCAGAATATTGTTCTGGACTTCCGGCTTGAAACCTGAGATCCTCAGCCAGGCATGCCTTCTCTCCGTCACGCCAATCATCAGAAGTCTGCCGGATGTGTCTGCCGCGTCCAAGGCCGACTTTAGGCAGGTGTTGGCCATGTTCTTGCCTTCCTCCACCAGGTGTGTTGCCCTCTGCTGGTATTGTTCTGGGAGATGTTTGAGCAGCTGCCCGACGTCCTCCCAATGTTGGTACGCATGTCTGTTTATTAGGGCATTGGAGTTCGCAATGCGCCAGTAAATCGCCGCATTCCTCTCTATTTTCCTCCCCGTGAGGTCTATTCTTTTACTCTCTTTGTCTGGAGGTGGCCCCGAGTTTGTGGGAATGTTGGCCCTCTTTCTGGCTGTTGACGTTATAATGGAGTCAGCTGGTACGGATCCCTGGATATATGCTGGGTCCTTCGAGGAATGCTTGTATTTTTTTTCTGTTCTAGGGGTGACAGATCTGCAGACTGCTGGCTCCTTGAAAGCTTCCCTGCCCTGGTCCAGCACACTTGGAAGCATGGGTAGGAATTGGCTCCTAGTTTGAGTCGGGAGCAGAGTCTCTAAGAGGAAACAAGCCTTTGGTTTCTCTTCCTCTAATTTAGCCCCATAAGTTGCTGCAGCGTTCTTGATGACCATGTTGTAGATGCCAATGTCGTCTGGCGGTGAAGGCCTCGACGGATATGACTCTACGCCCTCCTCCGGGCTTTCGGCGTTGAGGTCCTGCCATTCCAGGTCCTGCGGCTCCGAGGATGTCGAGCCCAAGTTTGTTTGCTGATCGTCCTCGCCTTCACCTTCATAATAATACAGGCCCTCTTCGTCCTGTTGCTCTGCTGGTTCTGGAGTTTTCGGCGGGTCGGCGGCGGCGGCGAACTCCTCTTCGACTTCTGTTTCGACTACCGTCGAGGGCTTCGAAGGGATGGTGTATCTGCTCATCCGTTCGTCGAAGTCCTTTTTCCTCTGGAGGATACTGTCCATTTCAGCCTCGAGCCTTCTTTTCTTCCTCTCCATTTCGGCTGCTTGTTCGGCGTCGAGAGTTTCGGCGTCGATGTCGTCGAAGTCGCCTTCAGATCTTTTTCCTTCGGCGTCAAGTGCGCCTTTTCGGGACCGTGCTTCGACGACCTAGGTTTATCTAGAGCTTTCGCCGGCTGGGAGTCCTTTTCGAAGGATGCGCTGGGCTGTTTGTCCGTGGACGCAGCTATGGTCGTCGATTGTTTGGACGCCAGTGCTCCTTTCGAGGACTTTCGCTCAGTTTTTCGAGAGTCTGTCTGGGCTTTAAGGGTCGACGTCTCTCTTACCTCCTTTGTCGACTTCTTATCGGTCTCTGCGACCGTGTACTCCTCTGGTCCCTCGGCGATGTTGTCCTCTTCTCCGCTGGAGAGGCCCAAGTCGCGAAGCAACGGAGGTTGTCCTTCCCCCTGCATGGCGTAGTTCGCTCTCCTCTGTCTCTCCCTTACTCTGAGGGTCTTGGGGGTGAATGCCGAGCAGGCGTTGCAATCCTTGCTTTCGTGGTCGATTGGCAGGCAGAGGTTGCAGACTGGGTGCTGGTCCTTCTGCGCGTACTTGTGGTGGCAATTACGGCAAAATTTGAATGGGGTTTTGACCATTCCTGCGCTCAGGGGCCCCTGTGTGCGCATTCTCCGTTGGACGTCGAAGTTCTTTATCCTTCTCACCCTCTTCGTCGTCCCGGCTCTGTGCCCTTGGTCGTGCGATGAAGAAACTCCAACTTCTTGGCGTTTTCTGCTTGATTTTCTCTTCTTCTTTCCAAAAACTCTGGAACTCCTCGGTGACGATCCAGACCCAATGACGGAAAAAAGAATCTGAAGATGGCGCCCAAAGGTGGGAGCTTCCGGAGGAAGCGCGCCGACGTCACGAGAGGACACCAAATGGTGGTACGTCGACGCCCACCTGGGAGCACGAAAAAAAAAAGAGAGAAAAAGACTACGATTCCGGACCCAACCACTAGACCGCGGAATAATGCACAGCATAGTGAATCCAGAAAGATTCACGCTGCAAAAGAGGAAATTCCTTGCATGAAAAGGAATGATCAGAGGCAACGGAGGAAGAAAAACTGCTGGAGTCATGGCTGGACAAGCAGTCGAGGGTGAATGAACTTTAGGGAACTGTCTGAGCAGAAACAGGACTTTGGGATGTGAGAAAAGAGTTGAGTGTCGTAGATGGAGAATTGAGGAGAGGCAGCAAGTCGATCTTTCTGGTAGGAGTGAAGAAGACCTTAGCAGTATGCCTCATAAATCTCACCAAGGCCAGGTTTAGAGAACAGTTTTGATGGCCCAGAATAGATCATCAGTGGAGGGGGTGTTGAAGCGTTGAATTATGGTGTGGTAGTAATGACAAGCCAAGATTAGTCCGGGCTGCTTCTTTATCTCAAGCTGAACGGTCAGTAGATCCTTGGTCCATGCTTGGATTGGACATTATGGGCACATTTGACTCTTTCCTGTTTCCAAGAAGTATGTGATCTTGATGGTAGATTACACCTCCAATGAGGTGGTTGTAAGATGCATAGGTTTCATCAACATTCTAGTTATCAGATTTCTTAATAAATTAGTTTTCACCTGGGGATGTTCCAAATACCACTGACTACAATTTGCATCTCAGGAGATAAAGGAGTTTGTCTATTATATATCTGAAGACAGCTATTGATGCGCAGCAGGAGAACAATTTCAAAAAGCTTTTGAACAGCCTGGTGGGCTCATGTGTAGAAACAGCAGTAAACACATTTGATAGTGTCACTTAGATGAACAAGTTACTTATCTGTGGTAATGGTTTTTCTGGTAGAGACTCTAAAAGCAGATTCCTCACCTTTTGGATAATTCCCCAGGTGTCAGACTGGATCTGGAAAATCTTAGGCAGTTCCCCCATTGTCCGGCACGTGCTACAAAGGGATCTCTGCCATGTTTAGGTAGGTCCACTATCAGTTCTTCCCTCACGGGCCTCTTTGAGCAGCTCTAGTTGCTTCTGAGCTATCAATCCTTTGTATGTGGTAAAAATGTCTAGGTGCAAGCCATCAATCCCTGGAGCTTTATTGCATGCCACTGCGCTATGTATCTCCTCTATACTCAATGGTTCTTCTTGTTACTGATATAGCAGGGGGTCAATGGTGGCTTTATCCACAGATTGAAGGTAGGATTTGACATGTGGTGCACGCTATCAGGAAAGCAGGCCAAAGGCATTATGAAAGGAATGCAATACAGGAATATTTAGAGCAAATTGTTGTGGGTTCCATGGTATTAAAGGCGCTATGAACCCTTCTTGAGCAAACAGCTTTATTACCCAAACAGTCAACAGATCATCAGACCTAAACTTTCTTGTCTGGTCATGGTGATAACTGAACACCGTGAAAAGCCGATGTAGCCTCTGCTCCTCCATGGTGAGAGGGGGTGAAAGGAAGAATATGGGAAGAGTAATGGATTGCATCAGATGGAAAGGGGCCACTACCATAGGGAGAAAACCCTTGCTAGGCTAACGTGAGGGTGAAACGCACCAGATCCCATAGACGTGCCTTCACAGCATCTACGGAAATCTAAATGGTATCCGATGGTGGCTAGAACCACTGCTGTTAGAGGCACCACTGGAGAGCTCCAATGTGCCAGCATGCGTGAGTGGGCAGCAAAATGCAGGAAGACTTGAGGTGCCAATATCAGTTCAAATGGGAGTACCATGAACTGGTAGTGAGCTGCACCTACGACAAAATGCAGGTACGTTTATGAGAACTGCAGGATTTGTAATTGAACATATGCATTCGGCAAATCAAGGGACGCCATCCCGTCCTCCGCTTCCAGTGCCAAAAGCACCTGTGTTAGGAACAGCATCTAGATTTTTTTGTTTTGTTCTAGAGTGAATATGTACTATGGATGTTAAAACACAACATAGAGCTCTTGGGAACCAGGACCTACAGTGCATAGAACCGCAGCCCAATTTCTTGTTCTGCTACCACATCCACTGCTCCTTTTTTGCAACAGGGCTGTCACCTCCATCTACAGGATTCACAGCTAATTCTCCAACTAAAGTGACATGGTAAGGGGGGGGATCATGGGAGGTGCCTATTGGAAAGGAATGACATACCCATTTTGTACGATCAGCAAAACGACTGGTCTGATGGAATGGCCTTCTACGCATATAGAAAGGAAGACCTCCCTCTTCCCTCCATCAGGCCACAAGGATCCTGTAAGAAGAAACTAATACAGCTTTCCCAGTGGCATGGGGGAGGGAGGAGTATGTAGTTTACTGGGCCTGTCTGCCTTTCCTTCACCTCTGCCACTGTACTCCTACGGTTTCGGCTGCTGGATGGGTTGGCAAGGTTGATGCTGGTAAAACGCAAAGTCCTTCAACAAGCCTTAAAACATCCTGAACTGCCTATAGTCTTGGGATGTGATTGCAGACCCACAGATCTGGAGGCAGCTCTTCCTATCTTGAAACTCTCCAAGTGAGAGTCATCAAATGGCATGTAGATTAGACTCTCTAGCACTTATCCAGAACATCCAGCCGAACGTAGCCATATATGCCTCCTCATGGCTACGGAGGAGCCATGGCCTTGGCCACCGAGCCCACTGCATCCAGGCGTGTCCTGATGGTCTGTCTGGAGGTATCCTGGCTATCCCTCACCCCTCAGAAAATTGAGGTATTAAATGGGCAGGTAAGCTAGGGACTACCGTATTCACCACTGCCCATAATGGTTGGCTTTATCTTGCAAACAGACTAGTGACATTCAAGGACCATAGAGCTAAACTCCCTGCAAAGAAAGCTTTCTTTCCTATCACCTCCAATTTCTTAGATTTTGATATTGATGAAACATTCACAGAAAGCTGCTTTGGAACCGCAAAAAAGGAAATGACTTCAGGATGCATAAGTGGGACTATATGGCTCTAATAGCATCACACCTGTACCATTTCCAGTGGTGAGATAGAGCAATCCCCTCATAGTGGGGCAGAAGAGCTATGACAACAGTATCCAGATCCAGTCTGGCACATGGGAATTTTCAAAAGAAGATGAATCTGCAGGTAGAAGAATCCATTCGAAAAAACTGGTTACGGTTGAACAGTAAGAAAACAGAAAACCTGCTACTGGGGTCCATCATCCCCTCTGCCTATGCTTATCTTGGACAAAGCTCCTGAGACATTCCTCATTCTGGTTCAAAAGCCTACAATCCTGGCACGTTATTCGACAGTGAGCATTCACTCTACAAGTTTGCCTTCTACCACCTACTTATGCTTAAAAGTGTCTTACCTCTCTGTTCACAGTTAACACTGGATGCGTTTATTTTCTGTCCAGATCATTGTAACAAGTACTATATTGATCTCCAAGTCCAAAGAGTGCAGGATGATGGCACTTGTTTTCTACACTGTGTGTGCTTTGAGTTTCTCCACTGGCTGCATGTGAAGCAAAGAACAAATGTTAAATCGTTCCTTCTCATTCAAAGCTTTACATGACATGTCGCTGAACTTCCCAACCAAACTGTTTGCCCATAAACTTACAACTGGAACATTAAGGTCTGCTAATCGAAACCTATTGTCCGTATGGCAAACTTGCTAAAATAGCTTTAGAGGAAGGACCCTCCATGTGCACAGCTGTATGGAATGCTCCATCTACGACTAACGAAGCTGGCTAAACATCCACCTTGTCAAGCAGACATTGTTATCGCACCTACTTTGAAGTCCTCCATCTCTACACCCAAAGTTGGCTATTGCCACACATTTCTGGGTCATCTCCGATTCACACTTTGTACATTCCATAGCAATATCATCTTCCTATTAATATGCATGGATAATGTCCCTAACAAAATGTCTCTTCAGTCTCAGGTCTTAGCTGTCACTGCCAAGATCGAAATAATATCATTTCAACTAAACATGGAAACTCATTCATCTATGGAACCATCCACAAGACTGGACCGGGCCGCCCAGGATAGGATAATTACAGCTAGTAATAATAACAACTTCCCCTACCCTTCTGAATGGAATTCGATACTGGCCTATTAAAGCTTCGGTAAGGGGGCTGCATGCTACCCCTCACCTTAAAACTATATGGTTTGGCCCTGGGGGATGGGGTACCCAAGGCCACTATTAGCTTTGGGAGGGGGGCAGTGGATGAAGGTCCTTAGTGGCTTAGAGAAGGGGGCACAAGCCCCACTCACTTTAGTAAAAAAAATAAAAGACCACGGGGGATGGGCTCCCCGGGCCATTAGTGACCTGGGGAGGTGGGCTGCGGCAATGGGCCCGATGCAGGCCAATCCACACGCTGCGCAGGGATGAAAGCTGAACGCGGTCTGGGGTTGGCGGTCTGTGAAATATGTGAATTAATGGAAAAATTAAAACTGAGAAACCACATTGGAGGAAACCAAATCATGAAAAAACTATTTTAAGGAAAGACAATTTTAAGGAAATACAAATGGAGCAAAAATAAAAAAGGAAACATTTTAAAGGCAAGATAATTGAAGGAAAATATCCAAAATCACACCCTTGGATGAAGATTAGGGCTAGTGAGGGTTTTTAGAGTTCAGGGATGGGTCGGGTTACGGGGTGGTGAAGGCTTTTTAGAGCTCAGGCCTGGGTGGAATTTAGGGTAGTGAGGGTTTTTTTAGGATTCACTGAGGAGTGGAGTTTAGGAGTGGTGAGGGGTTTCAGTGGTTAGGAGATGAGTAAAGTTTAGGAGTAGAAAGGGATTTAAGGTTTCAGGGATAGGGGGAGTTTGGGGATCATAGATGTGTGCAGTTTATACGTGGGAAGGCATTTTTAGGAGGCAGAGATGGGTGGTATGGGATCAGCAAATTAAAAGCATCCAAACTAATTGCTTGACAACGTAAAAGATAATTCAGAAATAATGTCCCCCGACATAATGGATTAAAATAAATATCTACGACAAACATGTTTTTGAAATTAAGATCTGCAACCATTTCATTTACACCCTAAAACAAGCATTGGCATAGCCAATAGGTCTCGCCTTTGGGACCTTTTAAGTATTTGGCCATGCAGCACACTATCTGCTAACTGCCGCCCTTCTTCCTCAGCATAGAAACTGAGAGGAGACTACAGGCAGAGGACATTTTGCAATTAAGAATTATTTAATTATTTGCAACAGGCATTAAGCACTTTGCTTATATGTTATATTTCACTGTAAAGAAAATAAATGAAAGCTTACATATTTCACAGCTTAATAAATAGTAATGATAGAAGTAAGGGAGGGTGAGAAGTGTAGGCGGTGGTGGGCTAGGCTGGAAAAGGTGCCAGAGTGCGAGAGAGAGTGAAAAAAGGCACAGAAGCAGGTAAAGAGCAGTGAGGAGGAGGGACGGCGGCTGCAGAAAGGGCACGAACATAGACCATAATATTAACATGTAACACAAATAAATGTACGTATCATATATGTTTATACACATG
This sequence comes from Calotriton arnoldi, assembly GCA_963921515.1. Lineage (NCBI taxonomy): Eukaryota > Metazoa > Chordata > Amphibia > Caudata > Salamandridae > Calotriton > Calotriton arnoldi. Next base: position 231,417 of record CAWUFW010017608.1, read on the forward strand.
TATATAAAAAAAGAGAAAATAAAAAAATTAAAATCAGTGTAGAGTTCTATTACTGGAAATTGGTGTGCATTTCACCGGAGTTTGAGATGACATGCACAGTTATCCAAACAGCAACCAGGTGCGTGTATCACAGATGTGCTTGTAGTTCTGCACAATATCATTTAAAACGAGTTTGAGCTATTGACATTGCAAATAACAATGCCTTTTTTTTTTTTCGTTTTAAAAACATAAATAAAGGCAGACATTTACAATGCCAATAGCTTAAACTTGCGTAACTGCGAGACCTATTGCATTGCAAATGCTTGTTTTTAAAAGTCGCTTGGCTCTCCTTATCACGACTGGGCTTTCACGACAGAGGACCTAAAACTAATGCTGCAGTGAAAAGAAACCTGGTTGATAGTAAAGAGAGAAATGCCTTTCCGGGACTTTGGGTCTGATGCAGAACATTGGCTACAGAAGTGACCACAAGAGGGCGCCAGATTGCACCTGCCTTTAAACAAGCCTTGCTGATAGAGGTAGGTAGGCGCAAAAATAGTATTCGGCCCTGGAAAAATAAAACTACTTGCACCCGGGCTGGGATTAGCAGGGCAAGAAGAAGGGTGAGCAGCACCCACGTCTATGCTTGCATCTCCCATTTGCCCTTAATTAATCTTCATCTTGGTTTCAAGCATTTTCTTGCATTCTCCCCCATGAGGTTTTCTATGGACATTCCAATATTTAATCAAATCAATAACGAAGGTGTACTACGGTTCAGAACACCTCCAAGGATCGAACAGAGAGTGTTTCTCAAGTAAGGGACAAGAAAAAAATCTAAATCTGCTTAAAATAAATCTACCTATCAGCAACAGAAAACCATGAGATGCTGCGAGATTAAGGCCCGGATAACTACAATGCACCACCACAACCACACTCCCATGAAGGAGCACAAGCCACATCTATGCCAGAAATCAGAAACCAACCCACCAGTGCTCAATTTGAGCCGGTGGTTTCCGGTGCTCAGCACCGGCAATTAATTGTCAGCACTGGCTCTAGTGACAGTCCCCACATGGTGGCGCGGTCTGTCTAATTCTGATATGAGCATAATAATGTTTAATAAGTCAATATACAATTAAAAAAAAAAAAATACCTGCAAATCATATTTATTATAGCTTTACGTGGCCTAGAACAGCCTGAATTGTCACACTTGTGTGATGGTTAGTAGTTGTGTTGTTACCTTCATTGGCAGAGCCAACGGGGCAATGGGTGGAGCAGGCTGACAATCACTTTTTTCCCCTTACTTTTTTACAAATTAATCACTGCCACCCACCAACACACCGACCTTCACCCCACCTGTGCAAGGGCTCCAAAGAAACCTACGTAGGAGTTTTTGTGCAGTTTGTGGTAAAAAGGTGTGTGGCACAGTATACAACATATTAATTGTGGGATAATAACCAAAATGAGAAAATATGATTCTATAAACAGGCCATCACGACAGGGAGTAATCTGTCTACAAAGGAGCCCAACTTGGAAAGGCAGGTTGGAGGTATGAAATGGGAGTCACAGAAACTGTATTTCAAAAGCTTTTTCTCGAAGACTGCTGCTCACGGAAGGCAGTTTTCCCCTGTTTGTGCTTTAAATTAACAGATGGGCCTTGGAATCCATCTTGACTTTAATAAATGTGTGGGCCTCTTTTGCCTGCAGGCCTTCGTGCTCGGCTGCTTTCATGCTTGACTAATGCTGGTTAATTTTAGGTTATGTAAATTGATTAACAGTAATATATAACAATGGTCCCTAAGTGGGAATGACAAGATCAAACACAGCATTTTATTCAGAGCTCGAAGGTCTTCAGCGTATAAAGAGTGCAGGGGCGTTTATACAACAGAGGGAGCTGCCACGTGGTGGTTTAATCTGGGCCGCCATTGCTCTGTATTTCTCTTCTTATCGACACTTGAAGCATGAACGTGAACGTCAGGAGACACGTCTCTACCGGTTTCCACAACTGGAACATGCTGATGCAAACGCATGGCTGCGGTTTGTATCTACCTCGCGAGGATGAAAGGCTGGGTTGGAACCTGAGCCCCGCAGGTCGCGCTACATCTGTGCACAGCCACCCGTGTTTCAGGCCTTGAGATTCACAAACAGTTGACTTATCGTGTCTGGTTTGTGAGGTCTTGTTAGCTCTACTCTTTCGTGTTTCTAAGGGTCAGGCGTGCATGGATATCTGATGGGAAGCATTTGGGTCCTGGCCGTAAGCGTGTAGAAAAGAACGCAGATTCGTATGAACTTTATGCTCTGCAGCACTAGAAGTCGGCGGGGTTATTTAAGCACTAGGTAGAGAGAGTGGCTTCTTCTAGGCCCAAACATATTTTTGCTGCGGTTCCCTCAGCAGAGCTTGGAGTCTCTTGCACGCTTTCGCGCTGAGCATCTTAAACGGTGACGTTTTTTAGGAGTTCCACACACCTGCAAACGTGATTTATATATGCATAAATTAAAATGGGGACAGGCGGAGGGAAACTAAAGCCGCCATTAACCCCTTGGAGTGCCCAAGCACCTCCACGCCTGATCTTACAGGGCCCCAGCTGCCTCCAGGAGCAGGCTGGCAATGGAGCATTCATGTGGAAACGTAGCCCGAAAGGTTAATGCGCCCCGGTGTGCGCAGCCAGCAAAAACGAGCGGCCGCTCGACCTCTTTACGCACTAGAATTGCGCAAAGACGTAGAATGTTTATTTCCCACGTGCATCATTTAGACTCCAGCAGAGTACTGTGGCACAATATGTGCACTACCGTGCACTTTTAAACCGCACTTTATGGAGTCAAGCTGTCAATTTATTCAGACATTGCTTTCGTATAATACATTTCTTGTTTACACAGTGTTAAGAACCAGACAGCTGCATTTTAGGCACTCGACTGCCAATAACACGGTAAAATCAAGGAAGTGGGATTGCGCAACAGGCAAACACAACAAGGTGAACAAGAAAGGAGCGGGAAGAGAGGAGGGGGGGCGAGCGAGCGCGGCAGCCTCCTGAGCTGACCACACGCTTGTGCACCATGGCCTTTTGCTTGCGGTTACCCGCACGGCCGCCATGTGTTTTCAATTATCACGCCCGCGTCTGGGCACGATAATTGCAAACAGATGGCGGCCGTGCTGAGTAGCTCTGCAGAAGGCCATGGCCTACGACGTCTGGTCAGCTTTTAAGCCCCTACATAAAGTTTGCCAGTGCAGCGCTTGCGCGCTACTCTAGGCTTGACCTAAAAATGGCTATGCAGAAGCCAATTTCCCAAAAACACTTTATATGTATTGGTTTCTAATGAAATAGTAAATGCCATTCATCTAGGAAAATTTCCATAAAACCGTTCAGATAAAATGGTTCCTCAGTAATGGTATTCCATCAAATCATTTTTCTATGAAATCACATAAAACCCCCAGCCACGCACGGAAAAAGGCGGTGCCCAGAGGGGGGTTGGCTTTATGTACGTTAACATAATATTACTTTACATTAGGGAAAAAAAAATAGAAATTCACTGAACTTTTCACTAACTACAACATTACTTAAACCTTTGGTTTATTCCAGTGGAAATTTTTTAAAATATATATATATATATATATATTCACTGAAAAAACCATAGGTGTCAGGGACGTTATAGTTAGTTGGACATTTCACTCGTACAAAATCAGAGAAATTCCGCCGATATAGTTAGTTCAGCTAACTATAACTCGCGCCACCGCAATGCACTGCTGATGACGTCACATATTACATCATTCATGACATGGTCAGTGACATCACTGATGACATCTCAAATGACATCACTGATGACATCATCCAGTGACTGTGTTTCTGTAAAGTTTAAATATGTTTAATATATATACACACCAAGGTGTATTGAAGAATGAGTGGGTGTATGAGTGTCTGGATGGAGGATTTAGTAGGTGCGTGACTGACTGTATAAGTGAGTGATTAAACGTATCTTACTGAATGCATGGGTTAGTGACTAAACTGTGTGAATGTCTGTATCAGTCTGTCAGTTGGTGTGTAAGCGGCTGCAAGGGTTGGTCAGTAGCTACATGAGTGTCTATATGGGTTATTGGTTGGTTGCCGGAGTATTTGTATGGGTGCCCGAGTGTGTGTGTGTGTGTGAGTGGGTGGGAGGTGTGTGACTGTGCATAGATGTGTGAGTGGTTGGTTCACTGAGTGTATGGGTTCAAGAGTGCATGTGGAAACAGCTGTATGGGTGGGTGAGTGTGTGTGTGTATGGGTGTGTTGGTGAGGGAATGGATGCCTCAGTGGTACATGTCCAAGTAACTACATATGTAAAAGGCGAATATACCTCGTTATTACGCAGTCTTTTTCCCCGCAGGGAATTACAACGCGCTCGTTACAACGAAGGCGTTGTAATTCCGCATACCATTACCCCGCAAGTCGTAACAACGACTTCCGGAGGGGGGGCGCTGGATGTTGGAATAGTATAATTTACTATTCCAACTCCAGTCGGTGCGGACAGTAGGGAAGATGTTGGATTTTAAATCCAACACCTTCTCCCCCTCCGCAAGTCGTTGTTCCGACTTGCGGAGTAATGGTATGCGGAATTACAACGCGGTCGTTGCACGACAGCGTTGTAATTCCCTGTGGAGAAAGATTTTGTGGTAAACGTTGTTTACCGTAAAAGGCAGTCTATGTGAGAGTTGGAGTATATAAATGACTATACGTGAGTCAGCGATTGTGAGAGTGGCTGTATGGATGAGTGTGCACTTGTATCAGTGATTGTATAAGAGAGTAAGTATGCGTTAGTATCTGTATGAATAAGTGATGTGGTGTATGTATAACTGTATAGGTGAGTAAATGGAAGTGTGATTGATTCTTTGCATGACTGACTAGGTGTGTGAGTAACTCAATGGATGAGTGGCGATGTGTGAGTGTCTGTATAGGTGTATGAGTGCATATGATAGTGTTGTATTGATGAGTGACTGAATGTATGAGTGATTGTATGGGTGAATGAGTGGATGTGTGTGTAGACCTAGGAATCAGTGAGTGCGTATGTAGTAACTGGTATTGGTGTGTCTATGGTTTCGAAAATGGTAGTCTGTGTTTTAGAGTGGGTGTATCAAAGGTTATATTAGGGTGTGAGGAGGTGCATCAGATTTTCACGTGGATGATGTCATCAGTGATGTCATTTGAGATGTCATCAGTGATGTCACTGACCATGTCATGAATGATGTAATATGCGACGTCATCAGCAGTGCATTGCGGGGGCCCGAGTTATAGTTAGCTGAACTAACTATAGCGGCGGAACTTCTCTGGTTTTGTCACGAGTGAAATGTCCAACTAAGTATAACGTCCCTGAAACCTATGGTTTTTTCAGTGAATTTCTAGGGTTTTTTAAATGCGAGATTTCTAACTGTAACGTCCCTGAAACCTATGGTTTTTTCAGTGAATTTCAAAGGTTTTTTAAATGCTAATTTCTAACTAAAACGTCCCTAAACCCTATGGTTTTTTCAGTGAATTTCTAAGGTTTTTTAAATGCTAATTTCTAATTATAACGTCCCTATTAAGTCCCCTTGAATCCTGAGGGTCCCTGGGGGCCAACTAGCCCACCAGGTACCTCCAGTAAGCGCCACAGAGCTGCGTTGCAGAGAGGTGTCCGAGGCCACGCCCCTTTTTACACCACGCTGCAAACACGGCTTCTGGCGCACTGCTCCTCGGAGGATGAAGTCCACTTGTGTCCTGAGGTCCTCAGGACACAAGAGGACCTCATCGCCCCACCAGCAGTGCACCAGAAGCCGCGTTTGCAGAGTGGTGTAAGGGGCTGCCTCGGACCACCACTCTGCAACGCAGCTTGTGGCGCCGGAGGTACCTGGTGGGCTGCCCGAGAACCCTCAGTTGAAGGGGACTAAATCCCCAATTTACAACGCGAGGTGTTGGTCCCCGGGGCGTGTGGGGGGGCTCGAGCCACCCCACACATACGTTTTTTTATATAAAACATGAGAGCCCCAGGGAGGTGGTGGTCCCCGGGGCTCGGGGGGGCTGTGTGCCCCCGCAAATAATGAAAAAAGCCCCGAGGAGGTGGCGGTCCCCGGGCTGCGGGGGCCCCTGTGGGCCCCCGCTATTCAATTTGGCATTGCCCCCGGGACCCGGCCCACCCGGGGGCTTAAAAATAAGGAAGCGCGGGAGCCCGCATTTTGTTTTTTTTTATTTTCTCGGCAGGATTCGAGACCCCAGCGTGAATTCGGCCGATTTTTTTCTCAAAAAATGCTTTTTTGGACCCTGCGGGTCCTTGTGGGACCACCTGAGCAGGCCTAGGGGGTCAGGGTGTTTTCACCCTGCCCCCTTTTCTTGTTTTTCAACCTTTTTTCCCCTTTTTCTTGTGACGTGGTTCTACCGAGTCACAAGATGGCTGCCAACACTTCCTGGTTTGGAGTGTTGGCAGCCAATCAGAATTGAGCTCGTGCTCGGGAGGGTTCGCGGTCCCTCCTCGGTGCTCAGATATCGAAACTTTTTCTTTTTTAATTTCTCAGGAACTACTGAACGGATTTACACCATTTAACAAAAAGGGCTCTTTCTGAACCAAGACCTACCTTTTTGCCCAGTTTGGTGTAATTCCGTTCAGCAGTTCGGGCTGTAGCTTTGTCTAAAGTTTCCTATGGAAAATTACATGGGGAAAAAGCGTTTTGGGACCCCTTTTTCTCGGCCCCCGCTTACGGATCACCCCAAAACTTTCAAGACAGGAGCTGACCGGAGCGCCCCACTAGTTTTGAAAATTTCGCGAAGATTCGTCAAACGACGCCAAAGTTATTGGGAAAACAAAAAACGCTTTTTGAATAGAAACGAGGTCTTAACTATAACAACCTACTGGCGACCGCCAGTACGTTATATATATATATATATATATTTCACAACAGAGTGGGAAAATAAAAATTAGCCCAGCGCGGATTCTCAGTTCCCTGTTTGCCTCACATGGAATAGTCCATATGGTCCACTTCAATTCATGCGCTGAGAAGAACACACGCAGCAATAAAAATCCATATAAAGTCTTTATTCCAAAATGTCTTCACTTCATACACTTTATCAAAATTCTCCATCTAAGAACATGACACCTACAGCCAACCCAACATGTGTTTCTACAAACTTCTTGTTTCTTCAGGGCTTCAAATGTTAAGGAAGAAAATAACTCTTTCACATATTCAATTTCAATTTTCAAATTTGAATTTTTATTATGACCTCCATCTTTTCCTCTGGAATAGCATCTGTTTATCTCTTACGGACTGTAGCCATCGATATATATATATATATATATATATTCACTGAAAAAACCATAGGTTTCAGGCACGTTATAGTTAGAAATTAGCATTTAAAAAACCATATAAATTCACTGAAAAAAACCATAGGTTTCAGGAACGTTATAGTTAGTTGGACATTTCACTCGTACAAAACCATAGAAATTCCGGCGTTATAGTTAGTTCAGCTAACTATAACTCGCGCCCCCGCAATGCACTGCTGATGACATCACATATTACATCATTCATGACATGGTCAGTGACATCACTGATGACATCACTGATGACATCATCCAGTGACTGTGTTTCTGTAAAGTTTAAATTTGTTTTATATATATGCCAAGCTGTATTGAAGAATGAGTGGGTGTATAAGTGTCTGTATGCAGGATTTAGTAGGTACGTGACTGACTGTATAAGTGAGTGATTAAATGTGTCTTTCTGAATGCATGGGTTAGTGACTAAACTGGGTGAAAGTCTGTATCAGTCGGTCTGTTGTTGTGTAAGCTGCTGCATGGGTTGGTGAGTAGCTGCATGAGTGTCTATATGGGTTATTGATTGCTTGCCTGAATATTTGTATGGCTGCCTGAGTGAGTGTGTGGGTGGGTGGGAGGTGTGGGACTCTGTGCATAGATGTGTGAGTGGTTGATTCACTGGGTGTACGGGTTCAAGAGTACATGTGGAAACAACTTTATGGGTGGGTGAGTGTGTGTATGGGTGTGTTGGTGAGTGAATGGATGTCTCAGTGGTACATGTGCAAGTAAGTACATATGTAAAAGGCAGTATAGTGTGAGTGATGGTGTATATAATAACTATATGTGAGAGTCAGTAATTGTGAGAGTGGCTGAATGGATGAGTGTGTATTTGTATCAGTGATTCTATAAGAGAGTAATTATGTGTTAGTATCTGTATGAATAAGTGAGGTGATGTCTGTATAACTGTATAGGTGAGTAAATGGAAGTATGATTGATTCTTTGCATGACTGACTAGGTGTGTGAGTAACTCTGGATATGTGGCAGTGTGTGAGTGTCTGTATAGGTGTATGAGTGCATACGATAGTGTTGTATTGATGAGTGACTGCATGTATGCGTGACTGTATGGGTGAATAAGTGGATGTGTGTGTAGACCTAGGAATCAGTCAGTGCGTATTTAGTAACTGGTATTGATGTGTCTATTTTTCGAAAATGGTAGTCTGTATTTTTAGAGTGGGTGTATCAAAGGTTATATTCAGGTGTGAGGAGGTGCATCAGATTTTCACGTGGATGATGTCATCAGTGATGTCATTTGAGATGTCATCAGTGATCAGTGATGTCACTGACCATGTCATGATTGATGTAATATGTGACGTCATCAGCAGTGCATTGCGGGGCGCGAGTTATAGTTAGCTGAACTAACTATAACGCCGGAATTTCTATGGTTTTATGCAGTGAAATGTCCAACTAACTATAACGTTCCTGAAACCTATGGTTTTTCAGTGAATTTCTATGGTTTTTAAATGCTCATTTCCAACTATAACGTGCCTGAAACCTATGGTTTTTTTCAGTGAATTTCAAAGGTTTTTTAAATGAAAATTTGTAAGTCTTACCTCAATCCTATGGTTTTTTTATTTTATATATATATATATATATACACACATATACACATATATATATATATATATATTTAAAAAAAATTGTGAATAATTTTTAGTTAGGAAAACTATATTCATTCTTTTTTTTAATATTATACAGAAGTCGCGCACCCTTCACGATGGCTGCGTGCATTCCGGTAGCCATTTTGAAAAGTCGCGCTGGGGTCGCGACACGATAATTTGTAAAGTATGAAATATCTTTAAATTAATTATAAATAAAAGTTTTCCTTTAAGTGTTTGTCTAAATTTATTAATAAAAGTATTTTTAAAAGTATTATTTTCAATATAATTTCGAGCGAAAGTAAAAGTTATGAAATGCGCGGTGTAGCCGCTTAATGTACCGACATCTCCCCACGCGTATTTCAGGGTCGTGCCGTGATCAAGCGGAGATCGCGCCGAGTCGCGACTTCGGCGTATTTTTAAGTTGAGAAAAATGACTATAGAAAGTTTGAATAGGATATTAGACCGAACAGTTTTGCTAATATACTTATTAAAAGTTTAAAGAAATTTTATTTATAGTGTATAATGATATATATGGTTTTTTCGGGTGCGCGAAGGGTGCGTGACAGAGTGCGCGCACCCTACGCGAAAAAAGGAATCTGATTGGTTGAAATCAATTTTGTTGTGAAAGAGGAGGATCCATCCTTCTGATATTTCCCTTACTTTTTGTCCTTGATGAGAGAAGACCTGTTTCTTGCTTCTCTTTATATTGATATACCTTTTTTGTGTGTTTGTTTATTTTTAATACAACTATGGCTTCTAGTTTTGCCGAAGTTGATCCACTTGCAGTAGAAGAGGAAGAACAGATGGTGCAGCATAAGAAGAAAAGAAAGGAAAGCATTGTTTGGTCCTTTTTTAGTGTACAAGAGGGCCTGCGATGGATGCCGCTTCTGCCTCCCGCTATCCTGGAGACGGCACAGTACGGTCATACTGCGGTGGGACGCACTCATTGACCTCTCATGGCACTGCTCCACACTTCGGGAGGACGCTTTCCATTAGCTGTGTTTTCTGATGACGTGTCGCGCCGGCCCCGTCCAACAACAGAACTCCTTTAGATCCAAACAGACTCTTCCACTCTCTCACCGGAAGCGAAACCAGGCCACGCGGACACTTTCACAATACAACAGTTGGGAATGCACTTTTCGGTAAAAAACACATTCCTTCCTCCTAATTTATCAAATAAACGACTCACTGAAGAACAGGGGCCAGCTTGATCGGTAGACAGCAGTTACAACTACTTTTTTTATGCAATCCCATTACAACGCATGCATTACCACGCATGCGTTGTACATCAGACAGTCATTAATACGCATTTTTTTAGATCGCATGGTCATTTACCACGCATGCCTTTACAACGAATTTCCTTGTAAAGGTATGTATGGTAAATGACCATGAGTTCTAAAAAAATTTAGACGATCCACGTCGTTGTAAGGAAACATAGGCTGTTCCGCTTCCTCACAACGACGTGCACCGCCCCTCAGACGACATGAAGCAGGAACCACGAGGAGTGAGAGGTAAGGGGGCATGGGTTACTTTTCTAGGGTTTAGTGTAGTGGTGTTTGGGTAGTTAGGGGGTCGTGCTGGGGGTAGTGTTTTAGGGTTTAGGGTAGTGCAGTGGTGTTTGGGTAGTGTAGGGGGTCGTGCTGGTGGTAGTGTTTTAGGGTTTAGGGTAGTGCAGTGGTGTTTGGGTAGTGTAGGAGGTCGTGCTGGGGGTAGTGTTTAGGGTTTAGGGTAGTGCAGTGGTGTTTGTGTAGTGTAGGGGGTAGTGCTGGGGGTAGTGTTTTAGGGTTCAGGGTAGTGCAGTGGTGTTTGGGTAGTGTAGGGAGTCGTGCTGGGGGTAGTGTTTTAGGGTTTAGGGAGTGCAGTGGTGTTTGTGTAGTGTAGGGGGTCATGCTGGGGGTAGTGTTTTAGGGTAGTGCAGTGGTGTTTGGGTAGTGTAGTGGCTCGTGCTGGGGGTAGTGTTTTAGGGTAGTGCAGTGGTGTTTGGGTAGTGTAGGGGGTCGTGCTGGGGGTAGTGTTTTAGGGTTTAGGGTAGTGCAGTGGTGTTTGTGTAGGGGTTGTGCTGGGGTAGTGTTTTAGGGTTTAGGGTAGTGCAGTGGTGTTTGTGTAGTGTAGGGGGTCGTGCTGGGGGTAGTGTTTTAGAGTTTGGGTAGTGCAGTGGTGTTGGTGTAGTGTAGGGGGTCGTGCTGGGGGTAGTGTTTTAGGGTTTAGGGTAGTGCAGTGGTGTTTGGGTAGTGTAGGGGGTCGTGCTGGGGGTAGGGTTTTAGGGTTTAGGGTAGTGCAGTGGTGTTTGGGCAGTGTAGGGGGTCGTGCTGGGGGTAGTGTTTTAGGGGTTGAGGGTAGTGCAGTGGTGTTTGTGTAGTGTAGGGGGTCGTGCTGGGGGTAGTGTTTTAGGGTTTAGGGTAGTGCAGTGGTGTTTGTGTAGTGTAGGGGGTCATGCTGGGGGTAGTGTTTTAGGGGTTAGGGTAGTGCAGTGGTGTTTGTGTAGTGTAGGGGTCGTGCTGGGGGTAGTGTTTTAGGGTTTAGGGTAGTGCAGTGGTGTTTGGGTAGTGTAGGGGGTCGTGCTGGGGTAGTGTTTTAGGGTTTAGGGTAGTGCAGTGGTGTTTGGGCAGTGTAGGGGGTCGTGCTGGGGGTAGTGTTTTAGGGGTTAGGGTAGTGCAGTGGTGTTTGGGTAGTATAGGGGGTAGTGCAGGGGGTATTGTTTTAGGGTTTAGGGTAGTGCAGTGGTGTTTGGGTAGTGTAGGGGGTCGTGCTGGGGGTAGTGTTTTAGGGTTTAGGGTAGTGCAGTGGTGTTTGGGTAGTGTAGGGGGTAGTGCTGGGGGTAGTGTTTTAGGGTTTAGGGTAGTGCAGTGGTGTTTGTGTAGTGTAGGGGGTCGTGCTGGGGGTAGTGTTTTAGGGTTTAGGGTAGTGCAGTGGTGTTTGTGTACTGTAGGGGGTCGTGCTGGGGGTAGTGTTTTAGGGTTTAGGGTAGTGCAGTGGTGTTTGGGTAGTGTAGGGAGTCGTGCTGGGGGTAGTGATTTAGGGTTAGGGTAGTGCAGTGGTGTTTGGGTAGTGTAGGGGTCGTGCTGGGGGTAGTGTTTTAGGGTTTAGGGTAGTGCAGTGGTGTTTGGGTAGTGTAGGGGGTAGTGCTGGGGGTAGTGTTTTAGGGTTTAGGGTAGTGCAGTGGTGTTTGTGTAGTGTAGGGGGTCGTGCTGGGGGTAGTGTTTTAGGGTTTAGGGTAGTGCAGTGGTGTTTGGGTAGTGTAGGGGGTCGTGCTGGTGGTAGTGTTTTAGGGTTTAGGGTAGTGCAGTGGTGTTTGGGTAGTGTAGGTAGGTCGTGCTGGGGGTAGTGTTTTAGGGTTTAGGGTAGTGCAGTGGTGTTTGTGTAGTGTAGGGGGTCGTGCTGGGGGTAGTGTTTAGGGTTTAGGGTAGTGCAGTGGTGTTTGGGTAGTGTAGGGGGTCGTGCTGGGGGTAGTGTTGTAGGGTTTAGGGTAGTGCAGTGGTGTTTGGGTAGTGTAGGGGGTCGTGCTGGGGGTAGTGTTTTAGGGTTTAGGGTAGTGCAGTGGTGTTTGGGTAGTGTAGGGGTCAGTGCTGGGGGTAGTGTTTTAGGTTTAGGGTAGTGCAGTGGTGTTTGTGTAGTGTAGGGGGTCGTGCTGGGGGTAGTGTTTTAGGGTTTAGGGTAGTGCAGTGGTGTTTGGGTAGTGTAGGTAGTCGTGCTGGTGGTAGTGTTTTAGGGTTTAGGGAGTGCAGTGGTGTTTGGGTAGTGTAGGGGGTCGTGCTGGGGGTAGTGTTTTAGGGTTTAGGGTAGTGCAGTGGTGTTTGGGTAGTGTAGGGGCTCGTGCTGGGGGTAGTGTTTTAGGGTTTAGGGTAGTGCAGTGGTGTTTGGGTAGTGTAGGGGGTCGTGCTGGGGGTAGTGTTTTAGAGTTTAGGGTAGTGCAGTGGTGTTTGGGTAGTGTAGGGGTCGTGCTGGGGGTAGTGTTTTAGGGTTTAGGGTAGTGCAGTGGTGTTTGTGTAGTGTGGGGGGTCGTGGTTTAGAGTAGTGCAGTGGTGTTTGGGTAGTGTAGGGGGTAGTGGTTTAGGGTAGTGCAGTGGTGTTTGTGTAGTGTAGGGGGTCATGCTGGGGGTAGTGTTTTAGGGGTTAGGGTAGTGCAGTGGTGTTTTGTAGTGCAGGGGGTCGTGCTGGGGGGAGTGTTTTAGGGTTTAGGGTAGTGCAGTGGTGTTTGTGTAGTGTGGGGGGTCGTGTTTTAGGGTTTAGGGTAGTGCAGTGGTGTTTGTGTAGTGTAGGGGGTCATGCTGGGGGTAGTGTTTTAGGGGTTAGGGTAGTGCAGTGGTGTTTGGGTAGTGTAGGGGGTAGTGTTTTAGGGTTTAGGGTAGTGCAGTGGTGTTTGTGTAGTGTAGGGGGTCATGATGGGGGTAGTGTTTTAGGGGTTAGGGTAGTGCAGTGGTGTTTGGGTAGTGTAGGGGGTAGTGCTGGGGATAGTGTTTTAGGGTTTAGGGTAGTGCAGTGGTGTTTGTGTAGTGTAGGGGGTCGTGCTGGGGGTAGTGTTTTAGGGTTTAGGGTAGTGCAGTGGTATTTGGGTAGTGTAGGGGGTCATGCTGGTGGTAGTGTTTTAGGGTTTAGGGTACTGCAGTGGTGTTTGGGTAGTGTAGGAGGTCGTGCTGGGGGTAGATTTAGGGTAGTGCAGTGGTGTTTGTGTAGTGTAGGGGGTAGTGTTTTAGGGTTCAGGGTAGTGCAGTGGTGTTTGGGTAGTGTAGGTAGTCGTGCTGGTGGTAGTGTTTTAGGGTTTAGGGGAGTGCAGTGGTGTTTGTGTAGTGTAGGGGGTCATGCTGGGGGTAGTGTTTTAGGGTAGTGCAGTGGGGTTTGGGTAGTGTAGTGGCTCATGCTGGGGGTAGTGTTTTAGGGTAGTGCAGTGGTGTTTGGGTAGTGTAGGGGGTCGTGCTGGGGGTAGTGTTTTAGAGTTTAGGGTAGTGCAGTGGTGTTTGTGTAGGGGGTCGTGCTGGGGGTAGTGTTTTAGGGTTTAGGGTAGTGTAGTGGTGTTTGTGTAGTGTAGGGGGTCGTGCTGGGGGTAGTGTTTTAGGGTAGTGCAGTGGTTGGGTAGTGTAGGGGTCGTGCTGGGGGTAGTGTTTTAGGGTTTAGGGTAGTGCAGTGGTGTTTGGGTAGTGTAGGGGGTCGTGCTGGGGTAGGGTTTTAGGGTTTAGGGTAGTGCAGTGGTGTTTGGGCAGTGTAGGGGGTCGTGCTGGGGGTAGTGTTTTAGGGTTGAGGGTAGTGCAGTGGTTTGTGTAGTGTAGGGGGTCGTGCTGGGGGTAGATTTAGGGTTTAGGGTAGTGCAGTGGTGTTTGTGTAGTGTAGGGGGTCATGCTGGGGGTAGTGTTTTAGGGGTTAGGGTAGTGCAGTGGTGTTTTGTAGTGTAGGGGGTCGTGCTGGGGGTAGTGTTTTAGGGTTTAGGGTAGTGCAGTGGTGTTTGTATAGTGTGGGGGGTCGTATTTTAGGGTTTAGGGTAGTGCAGTGGTGTTTGTGTAGGGGGTCATGCTGGGGGTAGTGTTTTAGGGGTTAGGGTAGTGCAGTGGTGTTTGGGTAGTATAGGGGGTAGTGCTGGGGGTAGTGTTTTAGGGTTTAGGGTAGTGCAGTGGTGTTTGTGTAGTGTAGGGGGTCATGCTGGGGGTAGTGTTTTAGGGGTTAGGGTAGTGCAGTGGTGTTTGGGTAGTGTAGGGGGTAGTGCTGGGGGTAGTGTTTTAGGGTTTAGGGTAGTGCAGTGGTGTTTGGGTAGTGTAGGGGGTCTTGCTGGGGGTAGTGTTTTAGGGTTTAGGGTAGTGCAGTGGTGTTTGGGTAGTGTAGGGGGTTGTGCTGGGGGTAGTGTTTTAGGGTAGTGCAGTGGTGTTTGGGTAGTGTAGGGGCTCATGCTGGGGGTAGTGTTTTAGGGTAGTGCAGTGGTGTTTGGGTAGTGTAGGGGTCGTGCTGGGGTGGGTTTAGGGTAGTACAGTGGTGTTTGTGTAGTGTACGGGGTCGTGCTGGGGGTAGTGTTTTAGGGTTTAGGGTAGTGCAGTGGTGTTTGTGTAGTGTTTTAGGGTAGTGCAGTGGTGTTTGGGTAGTGTAGGGGGTCGTGCTGGGGGTAGTGTTTTAGAGTTTAGGGTAGTGAAGTGGTGTTTGTGTAGTGTAGGGGGTCGTGCTGGGGGTAGTGTTTTAGGGTTTAGGGTAGTGCAGTGGTGTTTGGGTAGTGTAGGGGGTCGTGCTGGGGGTAGGGTTTTAGGGTTTAGGGTAGTGCAGTGGTGTTTGGGCAGTGTAGGGGGTCGTGCTGGGGGTAGTGTTTTAGGGGTTAGGGTAGTGCAGTGGTGTTTTGTAGTGTAGGGGGTCGTGCTGGGGGTAGTGTTTTAGGGTAGTGCAGTGGTGTTTGGGTAGTGTAGGGGTCGTGCTGGGGGTAGTGTTTTAGGGTTTAGGGTAGTGCAGTGGTGTTTGGGTAGTGTAGGGGGTCGTGCTGGGGGTAGGGTTTTAGGGTTTAGGGTAGTGCAGTGGTGTTTGGGCAGTGTAGGGGGTCGTGCTGGGGGTAGTGTTTTAGGGTTGAGGGTAGTGCAGTGGTTTGTGTAGTGGGTCGTGCTGGGGGTAGATTTAGGGTTTAGGGTAGTGCAGTGGTGTTTGGGTAGTGTAGGGAGCCGTGCTGGTGGGAGTGTTTTAGGGTTTAGGGTAGTGCAGTGGTGTTTGTGTAGTGTAGGGGGTGTTGCTGGGGGTAGTGTTTTAGGGGTTAGGGTAGTGCAGTGGTGTTTTGTAGTGTAGGGGGTCGTGCTGGGGGTAGTGTTTTAGGGTTTAGGGTAGTGCAGTGGTGTTTGTGTAGTGTAGGGGGTCATGCTGGGGGTAGTGTTTTAGGGGTTAGGGTAGTGCAGTGGTGTTTGGGTAGTGTTTTAGGGTTTAGGGTAGTGCAGTGGTGTTTGTGTAGTGTAGGGGGTCATGATGGGGGTAGTGATTTAGGGGTTAGGGTAGTGCAGTGGTGTTTGGGTAGTGTAGGGGGTAGTGCTGGGGGTAGTGTTTTAGGGTTTAGGGTAGTGCAGTGGTGTTTGTGTAGTGTAGGGGGTAGTGCTGGGGGTAGTGTTTTAGGGTTTAGGGTAGTGCAGTGGTGTTTGTGTAGTGTAGGGGGTCGTGCTGGGGGTAGTGTTTTAGGGTTTAGGGTAGTGCAGTGGTATTTGGGTAGTGTAGGGGGTCATGCTGGTGGTAGTGTTTTAGGGTTTAGGGTACTGCAGTGGTGTTTGGGTAGTGTAGGAGGTCGTGCTGGGGATAGATTTAGGGTTTAGGGTAGTGCAGTGGTGTTTGGGTAGTGTAGGGAGTCGTGCTGGGGGTAGTGTTTTAGGGTTTTGGGTAGTGCAGAGGTGTTTGGGTAGTGTAGGGGGTCGTGCTAGGGGTAGTTTTTAAGGGTTTAGTGTAGTGCAGTGGTGTTTGGGTAGTGTAGGGGGTCGTGCTGGGGGTAGTGTTTTAGGGTTTAGGGTAGTGCAGTGGTGTTTGGGTAGTGTAGGGGGCAGTGCTGGGGGTAGTGTTTTAAGGTTTAGGGTAGTGCAGTGGTGTTTGGGTAGTGTAGGGGGTCGTGCTGGGGGTAGTGTTTTAGGGTTCAGGGTAGTGCAGTGGAGTTTGGGTAGTGTAGGTAGTCGTGCTGGTGGTAGTGTTTTAGGGTTTAGGGGAGTGCAGTGGTGTTTGTGTAGTGTAGGGGGTCGTGCTGGGGGTAGTGTTTTAGGGTAGTGCAGTGGTGTTTGGGTAGTGTAGGGGCTCATGCTGGGGGTAGTGTTTTAGGGTAGTGCAGTGGTGTTTGGGTAGTGTAGGGGGTCGTGCTGGGGGTAGTGTTTTAGAGTTTAGGGTAGTGCAGTGGTGTTTGTGTAGGGGGTCGTGCTGGGGGTAGTGTTTTAGGGTTTAGGGTAGTGCAGTGGTGTTTGTGTAGTGTGGGGGGTCGTGGTTTAGGGTAGTGCAGTGGTGTTTGGGTAGTGTAGGGGGTAGTGCTGGGGTAGTGGTTTAGGGTAGTGCAGTGGTGTTTGTGTAGTGTTGGGGGTAGTGTTATAGGGGTTAGGGTAGTGCAGTGGTGTTTTGTAGTGCAGGGGGTCGTGCTGGGGGGAGTGTTTTAGGGTTTAGGGTAGTGCAGTGGTGTTTGTGTAGTGTGGGGGGTCGTGTTTTAGGGTTTAGGGTAGTGCAGTGGTGTTTGTGTAGTGTAGGGGGTCGTGCTGGGGGTAGTGTTTTAGGGTTCAGGGTAGTGCAGTGGAGTTTGGGTAGTGTAGGTAGTCGTGCTGGTGGTAGTGTTTTAGGGTTTAGGGGAGTGCAGTGGTGTTTGTGTAGTGTAGGGGCTCATGCTGGGGGTAGTGTTTTAGGGTAGTGCAGTGGTGTTTGGGTAGTGTAGGGGGTCGTGCTGGGGGTAGTGTTTTAGAGTTTAGGGTAGTGCAGTGGTGTTTGTGTAGGGGGTCATGCTGGGGGTAGTGTTTTAGGGTTTAGGGTAGTGCAGTGGTGTTTGGGTAGTGTAGGGGGTAGTGCTGGGGTAGTGGTTTAGGGTAGTGCAGTGGTGTTTGGGTAGTGTAGGGGGTAGTGCTGGGGTAGTGGTTTAGGGTAGTGCAGTGGTGTTTGTGTAGTGTAGGGGGTCATGCTGGGGGTAGTGTTTTAGGGGTTAGGGTAGTGCAGTGGTGTTTTGTAGTGCAGGGGGTCGTGCTGGGGGGAGTGTTTTAGGGTTTAGGGTAGTGCAGTGGCGTTTGTGTAGTGTGGGGGGTCGTGTTTTAGGGTTTAGGGTAGTGCAGTGGTGTTTGTGTAGTGTAGGGGGTCATGCTGGGGGTAGTGTTTTAGGGGTTAGGGTAGTGCAGTGGTGTTTGGGTAGTGTAGGGGGTAGTGGTTTAGGGTAGTGCAGTGGTGTTTGTGTAGTGTAGGGGGTCATGATGGGGGTAGTGTTTTAGGGGTTAGGGTAGTGCAGTGGTGTTTGGGTAGTGTAGGGGGTAGTGCTGGGGGTAGTGTTTTAGGGTTTAGGGTAGTGCAGTGGTGTTTGTGTAGTGTAGGGGGTAGTGCTGGGGATAGTGTTTTAGGGTTTAGGGTAGTGCAGTGGTGTTTGTGTAGTGTAGGGGGTCGTGCTGGGGTTAGTGTTTTAGGGTTTAGGGTAGTGCAGTGGTGTTTGGGTAGTGTAGGGGGTCGTGCTGGTGGTAGTGTTTTAGGGTTTAGGGTAGTGCAGTGGTGTTTGGGTAGTGTAGGGGGTCGTGCTGGGGGTAGTGTTTTAGGGTTTAGGGTAGTGCAGTGGTGTTTGGGTAGTGTAGGGGTCGTGCTGGGGTAGTGTTTTAGGGTTTAGGGTAGTGCAGTGGTGTTTGTGGTAGTGTAGGGGGTAGTGCTGGGGTAGTGTGTCGGGTTTAGGGTAGTGCAGTGGTGTTTGGGTAGTGTAGGGGGTAGTGCTGGGGGTAGTGTTTTAGCGTTTAGGGTAGTGCAGTGGTGTTTGTGTATGTAGGGGGTAGTGCTGGGGATCGTGTTTTAGGGTTTAGGGTAGTGCAGTGGTGTTTGTGTAGTGTAGGGGGTCGTGCTGGGGGTAGTGTTTTAGGGTTTAGGGTAGTGCAGTGGTATTTGGGTAGTGTAGGGGGTCATGCTGGTGGTAGTGTTTTAGGGTTTAGGGTAGTGCAGTGGTGTTTGGGTAGTGTAGGGGGTCGTGCTGGGGGTAGTGTTTTAGGGTTCAGGGTAGTGCAGTGGAGTTTGGGTAGTGTAGGTAGTCGTGCTGGTGGTAGTGTTTTAGGGTTTAGGGAGTGCAGTGGTGTTTGTGTAGTGTAGGGGGTCGTGCTGGGGGTAGTGTTTTAGGGTAGTGCAGTGGTGTTTGGGTAGTGTAGGGGCTCATGCTGGGGGTAGTGTTTTAGGGTAGTGCAGTGGTGTTTGGGTAGTGTAGGGGGTCGTGCTGGGGGTAGTGTTTTAGAGTTTAGGGTAGTGCAGTGGTGTTTGTGTAGGGGGTCGTGCTGGGGGTAGTGTTTTAGGGTTTAGGGTAGTGCAGTGGTGTTTGTGTAGTGTGGGGGGTCGTGGTTTAGGGTAGTGCAGTGGTGTTTGGGTAGTGTAGGGGGTAGTGGTTTAGGGTAGTGCAGTGGTGTTTGTGTAGTGTTGGGGGTAGTGTTATAGGGGTTAGGGTAGTGCAGTGGTGTTTTGTAGTGCAGGGGGTCGTGCTGGGGGAGTGTTTTAGGGTTTAGGGTAGTGCAGTGGTGTTTGTGTAGTGTGGGGGTCGTGTTTTAGGGTTTAGGGTAGTGCAGTGGTGTTTGTGTAGTGTAGGGGGTCGTGCTGGGGGTAGTGTTTTAGGGTTCAGGGTAGTGCAGTGGAGTTTGGGTAGTGTAGGTAGTCGTGCTGGTGGTAGTGTTTTAGGGTTTAGGGGAGTGCAGTGGTGTTTGTGTAGTGTAGGGGGTCGTGCTGGGGGTAGTGTTTAAGGGTAGTGCAGTGGTGTTTGGGTAGTGTAGGGGCTCATGCTGGGGGTAGTGTTTTAGGGTAGTGCAGTGGTGTTTGGGTAGTGTAGGGGGTCGTGCTGGGGGTAGTGTTTTAGAGTTTAGGGTAGTGCAGTGGTGTTTGTGTAGGGGGTCATGCTGGGGGTAGTGTTTTAGGGTTTAGGGTAGTGCAGTGGTGTTTGGGTAGTGTAGGGGGTAGTGCTGGGGTAGTGGTTTAGGGTAGTGCAGTGGTGTTTGGGTAGTGTAGGGGGTAGTGCTGGGGTAGTGGTTTAGGGTAGTGCAGTGGTGTTTGTGTAGTGTAGGGGGTCATGCTGGGGGTAGTGTTTTAGGGGTTAGGGTAGTGCAGTGGTGTTTTGTAGTGCAGGGGGTCGTGCTGGGGGAGTGTTTTAGGGTTTAGGGTAGTGCAGTGGCGTTTGTGTAGTGTGGGGAGTCGTGTTTTAGGGTTTAGGGTAGTGCAGTGGTGTTTGTGTAGTGTAGGGGGTCATGCTGGGGGTAGTGTTTTAGGGGTTAGGGTAGTGCAGTGGTGTTTGGGTAGTGTAGGGGGTAGTGGTTTAGGGTAGTGCAGTGGTGTTTGTGTAGTGTAGGGGGTCATGATGGGGGTAGTGTTTTAGGGGTTAGGGTAGTGCAGTGGTGTTTGGGTAGTGTAGGGGGTAGTGCTGGGGGTAGTGTTTTAGGGTTTAGGGTAGTGCAGTGGTGTTTGTGTAGTGTAGGGGGTAGTGCTGAGGATAGTGTTTTAGGGTTTAAGGTAGTGCAGTGGTGTTTGTGTAGTGTAGGGGGTCGTGCTGGGGGTAGTGTTTTAGGGTTTAGGGTAGTGCAGTGGTATTTGGGTAGTGTAGGGGGTCATGCTGGTGGTAGTGTTTTAGGGTTTAGGGTACTGCAGTGGTGTTTGGGTAGTGTAGGAGGTCGTGCTGGGGGTAGATTTAGGGTAGTGCAGTGGTGTTTGTGTAGTGTAGGGGGTAGTGCTGGGGGTAGTGTTTTAGGGTTCAGGGTAGTGCAGTGGTGTTTGGGTAGTGTAGGTAGTCGTGCTGGTGGTAGTGTTTTAGGGTTTAGGGGAGTGCAGTGGTGTTTGTGTAGTGTAGGGGGTCATGCTGGGGGTAGTGTTTTAGGGTAGTGCAGTGGGGTTTGGGTAGTGTAGTGGCTCATGCTGGGGGTAGTGTTTTAGGGTAGTGCAGTGGTGTTTGGGTAGTGTAGGGGGTCGTGCTGGGGGTAGTGTTTTAGTGTTTAGGGTAGTGCAGTGGTGTTTGTGTAGGGGGTTGTGCTGGGGGTAGTGTTTTAGGGTTTAGGGTAGTGCAGTGGTGTTTGTGTAGTGTAGGGGGTCGTGCTGGGGGTAGTGTTTTAGGGTAGTGCAGTGGTTGGGTAGTGTAGGGGTCGTGCTGGGGGTAGTGTTTAAGGGTTTAGGGTAGTGCAGTGGTGTTTGGGTAGTGTAGGGGGTCGTGCTGGGGTAGGGTTTTAGGGTTTAGGGTAGTGCAGTGGTGTTTGGGCAGTGTAGGGGGTCGTGCTGGGGGTAGTGTTTTAGGGTTGAGGGTAGTGCAGTGGTTTGTGTAGTGTAGGGGGTCATGCTGGGGGTAGATTTAGGGTTTAGGGTAGTGCAGTGGTTTTTGTGTAGTGTAGGGGGTCATGCTGGGGGTAGTGTTTTAGGGGTTAGGGTAGTGCAGTGGTGTTTTGTAGTGTAGGGGGTCGTGCTGGGGGTAGTGTTTTAGGGTTTAGGGTAGTGCAGTGGTGTTTGTATAGTGTGGGGGTCGTGTTTTAGGGTTTAGGGTAGTGCAGTGGTGTTTGTGTAGGGGGTCATGCTGGGGGTAGTGTTTTAGGGGTTAGGGTAGTGCAGTGGTGTTTGGGTAGTATAGGGGGTAGTGCTGGGGGTATTGTTTTAGGGTTTAGGGTAGTGCAGTGGTGTTTGTGTAGTGTAGGGGGTCATGCTGGGGGTAGTGTTTTAGGGGTTAGGGTAGTGCAGTGGTGTTTGGGTAGTGTAGGGGGTAGTGCTGGGGGTAGTGTTTTAGGGTTTAGGGTAGTGCAGTGGTGGTTGTGTAGTGTAGGGGGTAGTGCTGGGGGTAGTGTTTTAGGGTAGTGCAGTGGTGTTTGTGTACTGTAGGGGGTCGTGCTGGGGGTAGTGTTTTAGGGTTTAGGGTAGTGCAGTGGTATTTGGGTAGTGTAGGGAGTCGTGCTGGGGGTAGTGTTTTAGGGTAGTGCAGAGGTGTTTGGGTAGTGTAGGGGGTCGTGCTGGGGGTAGTGTTTTAGGGTTTAGGGTAGTGCAGTGGTGTTTGGGTAGTGTAGGGGTAGTGCTGGGGGTAGTGTTTTAAGGTTTAGGGTAGCGCAGTGGTGTTTGTGTAGTGTAGGGGGTAGTGCTGGGGGTAGTGTTTTAGGGTTCAGGGTAGTGCAGTGGTGTTTGGGTAGTGTAGGGGGTCGTACTGGTGGTAGTGTTTTAGGGTAGTGCAGTGGTGTTTGGGTAGTCTAAGTAGTCGTGCTGGTGGTAGTGTTTTAGGGTTTAGGGGAGTGCAGTGGTGTTTGTGTAGTGTAGGGGGTCGTGCTGGGGGTAGTGTTTTAGGGTAGTGCAGTGGTGTTTGGGTAGTGTAGGGGCTCATGCTGGGGGTAGTGTTTTAGGGTAGTGCAGTGGTGTTTGGGTAGTGTAGGGGGTCGTGCTGGGGTGGGTTTAGGGTAGTGCAGTGGTGTTTGGGTAGTGTAGGGGGTCGTGCTGGGGTGGGTTTAGGGTAGTGCAGTGGTGTTTGTGTAGTGTAGGGGGTCGTGCTGGGGGTAATGTTTTAGGGTTTAGGGTAGTGCAGTGGTGTTTGTGTAGTGTAGGGGGTAGTGTTTTAGGGTAGTGCAGTGGTGTTTGGGTAGTGTAGGGGGTCGTGCTGGGGGTAGTGTTTTAGAGTTTAGGGTAGTGCAGTGGTGTTTGTGTAGTGTAGGGGGTCGTGCTGGGGGTAGTGTTTTAGGGTTTAGGGTAGTGCAGTGGTGTTTGTGTAGTGTAGGGGGTCGTGCTGGGGGTAGTGTTTTAGGGTAGTGCAGTGGTGTTTGGGTAGTGTAGGGGTCGTGCTGGGGGTAGTGTTTTAGGGTTTAGGGTAGTGCAGTGGTGTTTGTGTAGTGTGGGGGGTCGTGGTTTAGAGTAGTGCAGTGGTGTTTGGGTAGTGTAGGGGGTGCTGGGGTAGTGTTTTAGGGTTTAGGGTAGTGCAGTGGTGTTTGTGTAGTGTAAGGGGTCATGCTGGGGGTAGTGTTTTAGGGGTTAGGGTAGTCCAGTGGTGTTTGGGTAGTGCAGGGGGTCGTGCTGGGGGTAGTGTTTTAGGGTTTAGGGTAGTGCAGTGGTGTTTGTGTAGTGTGGGGGTCGTGCTGGGGTAGTGTTTTAGGGTTTAGGGTAGTGCAGTGGTGTTTGTGTAGTGTAGGGGGTCATGCTGGGGGTAGTGTTTTAGGGGTTAGGGTAGTACAGTGGTGTTTGGGTAGTGTAGGGGGTAGTGTTTTAGGGTTTAGGGTAGTGCAGTGGTGTTTGTGTAGTGTAGGGGGTCATGATGGGGGTAGTGTTTTAGGGGTTAGGGTAGTGCAGTGGTGTTTGGGTAGTGTAGGGGGTAGTGCTGGGGATAGTGTTTTAGGGGTAGTGCAGTGGTGTTTGTGTAGTGTAGGGGGTCGTGCTGGGGGTAGTGTTTTAGGGTTTAGGGTAGTGCAGTGGTGTTTGGGTAGTGTAAGGGGCCGTGCAGTTGGTAGTGTTTTAGGGTTTAGGGTAGTGCAGTGGTGTTTGGGTAGTGTAGGAGGTCGTGCTGGGGTTAGTGTTTTAGGGTTTAGGGTAGTGCAGTGGTGTTTGTGTAGTGTAGGGGTCTGCTGGGGGTAGTGTTTTAGGGTTCAGGGTAGTGCAGTGGTGTTTGGGTAGTGTAGGTAGTCGTGCTGGTGGTAGTGTTTTAGGGTTTAGGGTAGTGCAGTGGTGTTTGTGGTAGTGTAGGGGGTCAT